>JAQJVL010001311.1:0-212809 GCA_035578905.1 Stictocephala bisonia
TAAAATATAAATATAATATATATATATATATATATATATATATATATATATATATATCATATTATTCCATGCCTAATTTTGATGTAGGACTTCAGAGAGAACTCCTATATAACTACCTTAGTGTTTGTATAGTAATCCTGCTTACGTGTGTTTTTATTGGACGTGATGTAATTGGAATCAAAACCCAAGTATTCTGGCCTGTATAAGAATGAAGGCAAATATAAAATAAATATGGTATAAAATGTATTGCAAACTTTAAAATGTATTGAAATCTTTATAATATAGTCTGTGGTAGTGTATGAACGTTTTATTAAACATAAGAACAATTTTAAATAATGTAATTAAATTATAATTAATGATGCAAGTGGACAACGCTAGAGGGCACTGTTTTTAGATAGAGTTGAAGTAATACAACAGGTATCGGTGTCCAGCTTGATATGTAAATGAATGCAGTAAGATTGAAGCATTTAATTTCCTTCCTCAAATTGCCTTTGAAGTTGTGGTAGAAGGTAATTCCTACCCTCACGGTGTTATTATCTACACGCGTACACAGGAACGAAACATTCCTCGTTACTTCTTGAAGTTCTTTGTAAGAGTACATTTGTATTTTTTTTCAAAAAAGGCTAGTGTTGCGTACTAGGGTGGGGTCCATTAACTGTCGTGTACTACTTCCTTTAACTTTTGTGTACTTGGGTGGGTCCATCAGTTAATATGTTCTAGGTTTGGTGGGTAGGTCCATTAAGTGTTATGTACTAGGGTGTATGGGTTGGTCCATCAAGTGTTGTGTACTGCTTCCATCAGTTGATGTGACTGGGATGAGTGGGTTGGTCCATCAAGTGTTGTGTACTGCTTCTATCAGTTGATGTGAGTGGCATGAGTAGGTGGGTCAATCAAGGTTGTGTACTGAAGTAGGTGGGTGGGTCCATCAAGTGCTGTGTACTAGGGTTGATGGGTAACACTATGAGTCATGTGTGTCTGTTGAGTGGTTAGAGGCCACCATAATTTTTTTAGTTTATCGTTTTGTTAGTTCAAAGGCTTTCGTTAAATATAAGCTACTAGGTTCTGACACGCTAAAGGAACCATCATTGTAAAAATATACACTACACTTTCATGTTTTAGATGAGATAGTGGAATATTTGACTATAAGAATAAATTATACATCTATATTTAAAAATTTCATGTGTTTTTTTAAGTAATATTACATAATTTAATTAACGTTCAGATATAAGTTATAAAGTTAGGGTTTAGGGACTAATATTCATAAATTCTGGTTAAGTGAAAAATAACCCTAAATTTAGAGTGTATATACGTTTATTAGAGATGTTATACCTTTAAACCAAGACGTATTATGTTTAAACAAGTAGTATTATATATGTTAGATGTATTATTATATTACGAAAATAGTATATGTAACTTTTAGTTCTTATTTTGTATTTGATAATAAAAGTATCGCATAAAAGGAACAAATAATTTATTGTAATGTTCAATTAATTAGCTGCATGACCTATTATGTTGGTCAAACAATGATTGTTTGCACACACCCTATGTGTCCAAGAACTGGCTAACTTCTTAGGGGCATTACTATATTGTATTGTTTCCTGCAAATATAATACATCAATAGGCCTAAACCCATTAACTAACATTCTTTAAGTCACACACTACTACCACTTTCAGATTATACATTTATGAATTTTTTTAAATTTAGTTTGTGAAAATATTTGTTATATTATCGCTTTTAATTACATCTATTACAGTAATTCTTCCAATGAGCGACTTACACCCCATTGAAATACACATAATGCTAGGTTATTATAGGCCCAGTGCTGATCATGGAGTAATAGAATTTGTGTTGGCATCTGTCTTGAGAATGACTAACCCAGATTGCTTGGATGTCACTTTGTAGTTACATGAACTAATTATTCTGTAGAATGATTGATGGATTTTTGATCATTTTGTTAGTATATATTTGCAATTTTTTAATATGTGATTTTGTTTATATGTATATAGAGCAGGAATGATATCTTCAGATAGGTTGTACATCTATACCCATAAAAGGCAAATACCACTGACTCACTCACTAAAAAAAGTACTGAGTCATCGCTGTAACTAAAAAAAGTACTAAGCCTACGAGGCTGATATTTTATAGAGTCAAATTTCTTACGTTGTAGATGTGCAATAAGAAGGGATATTGAAAAATTCTTGGTAAATCGAAGATGGTAGCCTTTTTAGTGCCAAACATGTGTAATGCCAAAAACAGCGTTTCTCTGTTTGGACTGTAGCGGCTAAATGAACGGTTCTACAGCAAAACTAACACCATTTTCTGCGCTTGGTTTGAGACGATCTACAACTTTGGCCCTATGAGTTTATGCCCTATCTCACCTCCTTCATCCTTAGGTAGAGCTATACTTTCAATTTGTACGTGTAAATGAAATTAGTTAAGAGTAGACTTACAAATTTGTCTAGACTGTGAAACTTTGTTATCTAGAAGAACATAATGTATTCATTGGGAAAATCTACAATTTAATCTGAACACACGTATAGCCAGGT
This sequence comes from Stictocephala bisonia, assembly GCA_035578905.1. Taxonomy (NCBI): domain Eukaryota; kingdom Metazoa; phylum Arthropoda; class Insecta; order Hemiptera; family Membracidae; genus Stictocephala; species Stictocephala bisonia. The sequence continues at coordinate 2,548 of JAQJVL010001311.1, forward strand.
CATAGGACATTGCTAAACATGGCTAGAAACACGATATTTCACTGATTCATAGTCAATTACCGTAGTTTGCACCCTCTAAACGTAGACTTACAGATTTTTCTAGACTATGAAACTTTGTTATCTAGGAGAACAAACTGTTTTCAACCGCAAAAGTAACAATTTATTTTTACAGCATGTATAGCCAGATCATAGGACATGGCTAAACATGGCGAGAAACACAATATTTTATTGATCCAGAGTCAAATATAGTACTTTGTGCCCTATGAAAGTTGACTTACAGTTTTGTCTAGACTTTGAAACCAAGCGTCATTTAGGTATCTATATGTATAAAAGCCATTTACCACTCATCACTATTTCTCCAAAACTAGACGTCCGATTGACTTGAACTGTTGTACGTACAGGCCCCTACAGGCTCAATAAGAAAGGATTTTCCTCTCCGACATCAGGAATCAATTCTTCTGGCCTCCAAATTTCCCATGGTATTCTTATGGATTGATTGATTGTTGTCTTTCATTAACGTCTGTTGATAAAAACAAATTCAATAAAATTGTGGTAAGCTATAATATTAAAATTACAAATAACTAAATACAGTAGTAAATTATGCATATCATCAGCTGTTCAAAATTGGATATAACGAGGATTCAGTGTAAATTGAAAGATTACTGCTCATTTTAATTATAAAGTTAAACTTAATATTATGACCGGTGAAGTGGGCGGGTACAGCTAGTATTTTTTATAAGCATAAGAGAATATAACGTACAAAAGATAGCAAATATGATCGTTTTTATAAATATTTTATCTTAAAAGAAAAAAACAATTATTTTAAATTTTATTATGTTTATAATATCATTTCAAACGTGCCACTATGTATTTTTATAGTCAATCAAGGGCGTACATGTAAAGATAACATATTTAACAGGTAATACAAAAAAGCGAGGGTCTAAAGTTAAGGTTTATCGACTAACAAACAACTTTGTGCTAAATAAAACGAGCCGTAGATCGTACTTTGTTTATGCACATTGCTAATGTATTATGTTTGTCATTGATTGTGTTTTATTTATGAAATCGTTTATACAGTTGTTTCATACTTTTATCATTATCTAATTGTATTTATGGTAAGTATTGCATAAAAGTAACAAATAATTTATTGTAATGGTCAATTAATTAGCTGCATGACTTATTATGTTGGTCAAACTATGATTGTTTGCACATACCCTAATGTGTCCAAGAACTGGCTAACTTCTTAGGGACATTACTATATTGCATTGTTTCCTGCAAATATAATATATCAATAGGCCTAAACCCGTTAACTAACATTCTCTAAGTCACACACCACTACCACTTTCAGGTTATACATTTATGAATTGTTTTTCTTTTTTATATATATTTTGTGAAAATATTTGTTATATTATCACTTTTAATTACGTGTACTACAATAATTCTTCCAATGAGCGACTTATATCCCCCTAGAAATACACATAATGTTAGGTTATTATAGGCCCAGTGCTGATCATGGAGTAATAGAATTTGTGTTGGCATCTGTCTTGAGAATGACTAACCCAGATTGCTTGGATGTCACTTTGTAGTTACATGATCTAATTATTCTGTAGAATGATTCAGATGGATTTTGTACATTTTGTTAGTATATATTTGCAATTTTTTAATATGTGATTTTGCTTTTATGTATATAGAGCAGGAATGATATCTTCAGATAGGTTGTACATCTATACCCATAAAAGGCAAATACCACTGACTCACTCACTAAAAAAAGTACTGAGTCATCGCTGTAACTAAAAAAAGTACTAAGCCTACTAGGCTGATATTTTGTAGAGTCAAATGTCTTATGTTGTAGATGTGCAATAAGAAGGGATATTGAAAAATTCTTGGTAATTCGAAGATGGTAGCCTTTTTAGTGCCAAACATATGTAATGCCAAAAACAGCGTTTCTCTGTTTGGACTGTAGTGGTTAAATGAACGGTTCTACAGCAAAACTAACACCATTTTCTGCGCTTGGTTTAAGACGATCTACAACTTTGGCCCTATGAGTTTATACCCTATCTCACCTCCTTCTTCCTTAGGTAGAGCTATACTTTCAATTTGTGCATGTAAATGAAACTAGTTAAGAGTAGACTTACAAATTTGTCTAGACTGTGAATCTTTGTTATCTAGGAGAACATAATGTATTCAATAGGAAAATATACCATTTAATCTGAACACATTTATAGCCAGGTCATAGGACATTACTAAACATGGCTAGAAACACGACATTTCACTGATTCAGAGTCAATTACCGCAGTTTGCACCCTCTAAACGTAGACTTACAGATTTTTCTAGACTATGAAACTTTGTTATCTAAGAGAACAAACAGTTTTCAATCGGAAAAGTAACAATTTATTTTTACAGCATGTATAGCCAGTTCAAAATGGCATAATATCAGCAAATATACACACACGAGAAACACAATATTTTATTGATCCAGAGTCAAATATAGTACTTTGTGCCCTATGAAAGTTGACTTACAGTTTTGTATAGACTTTGAAACCAAGAGTCATTTAGGTATCTATATGTATAAAAGCCATTTACCACTCATCACTATTTCTCCAAAACTAGACGTCCGATTGACTTGAACTGTTGTACGTACGTTTATATTGGCCCCTACAGGCTCAATAAGAAAGGATTTTCCTCTCCGACATCAGGAATCAATTCTTCTGGCCTCCAAATTTCCCATGGTATCTTTGTGGATCTATATTAATTGATTGTTGTATTTTATTACCGTCTGTTGATAAAAACAAATTCAATAAAATTGTGATAAGCTAAAATTTTAAAATTACAAATAAATGAGTACAGTAGTAAATTATACATATCATCAGCTGTTCAAAATTGGATATAACGAGGATTCAGTGTAAATTGAAAGATTACTGCTCATTTTAATTATAAAGTTAAACTTAATATTATGACCGACGAAGTGAGTGGGTATAGCTAGTATTTTTTATAAGCACAAGAGAAATAAGGAACAAAAGATAGCAAACAAGATCGTTTTTATAAATATTTTATCTTAAAAGAAAAAACGACTATTTTAAATTTTATTATTTTTATAATATTATTTAAAACGTGCCACTATGTATTTTTATAGCCAATCAAGGGCGTGCATGTAAAGATAACATATTTAACAGGTAATACAAAAAAGCGAGGGTCTAAAGTTAAGGTTTATCGACTAACAAACAACTTTGTGCTAAGTAAAACGAGCCGTAGATCGTACATTGTTTATGCACATTGCTAATGTATTATGTTTGTCATTGATTGTGTTTTATTTATGAAATCGTTTATACGGTTGTTTCATACTTTTTGTTATTATCATATATCTATATGTATTCATACGGTTGTATCATTATCTAATTGTATTTATGGTAAGTATTGTAACATCATTTTTCTTACTAACAAATACAGTCAAAAGTGCGAGAATTATAAATGTGGACTTATGTGTTATGTTGTGCGTAGTAATACTGTTATAGTAGATAATGAAGGGGGGGGGGAGGATGGCTATAAGGACTACTGACAGCTACTACATGTCGACAAGTAAATGTAGTTGATTTTAATAAGAAACGTTCAATTAATATAACACTGTATTCCTCAATGTATCGATGAAGGGAAATACAATTTAAATTAACAAACTATTTTATTAGTTTATCATTCAATAACCAAGGAGTTGTGGGGGGGGGGTTGGGGGTTTATCTGTTAAATATTTACAAATCATCACAAACAATCTTCATTGTATTGCTCTATATTTACATATACATTGTTTCTTCTATATCTGTGTGATAGATTATATATTTTAGTATTATTGAAAATGCATTATTAAAATTATTGCTGAGAACTAGACCATGAAAGTGGAGTGATTGACATCTAATTTCTTCTTTTTTGTTTTTTTTAGGAATATGTTAAGTTTGGTTATGCTAGTTTACGTTCGATAAAGTCTTTTTATGGGTGAAACTCGTATTTTTTCACAAGACTAATGACATATTTAGTTCATAGTATAAAATAAATTAAATGAAAAACATAAAAAAATGATAATTAACCTTTAAATTGATTAATTTTATTATTTTCTTGGAAACAGGCCAGATTTTTCGGTGAAAATGAGCTCTCCGCACGATGAAATGCACTCCTCAACTTAAATGTTACCACTTTGAACAGTAAATATTGATTTTTTATATTTACCGCTATTTGATAATGAATATTTGATAGTCAATATTTGATATTGAAGATAGGAAAACGTAAAAGTACCAAACGCAAAATAATTGTATTTGTATTTAATATAATCCTGTAATAATGTATTAATATTCAACCAGCCATCAAGTCTGTTAATATTTTTCTCAAGCAAATTGTTTAGTGAGCTTGACCAAAGTGCAAACATATTAATCAATCAACTCCAATTTGTGTGTTAACTTCACAACACCTTAGTCACTAATTGTTAACAGCAATCAGACACAACAGAGGGAAGTGTTTCGCATCAATTCATCAAGCCTGTGACGTCAGAGACATTGCTGCAAATCTATTTAACTCTGCCTGTTGTTTCCGATTGTTCGCCACAGTCCATTAATTATTGTACATTATTCGTGTCCAGCGTTCAGTTGTTATTTAGTAAATATAATCAGTTTAAAACTATTATTATCAGTAACATTTAACACCGTTTACAGGTGAATAAATTAAACGTGAATAAATTACATTGTTTTATCATTTTGTTTAGGAATATGTAAACATTATCTACATATTTTCCAACATAATTAAGTTTATTCAATAAAGAAAAATTAGTATAGTTTTTAACAGAACCTTTTAGTTTTTAAAAGAAAAAATGTATAATAATAAATATCTTTGTCCCAAAGAATTACATTTTCTTATCAATGTTTTGTAAGTTATACAAGTCTAAACACTGAACGTATAAAATAACTAAAATTATGTATTTAATGTCAATCAACTGTCAATTTTAATTTAATTGGTTTGTTTTTATGACCCTTACTAAGCAACAAGTAGCTCTAGATAAAATTTGTGTTGACGTTGACATATTGACGAGTACCTTCATTTATGGGCTTTCATTAATTCAAAGGCAAATATACTGGAAATATTTGGAAATATGATTGTTACATTTCAGAGAGTGGTAATTGAATTGACGAATTTATTAATTAAAGTAATATTTAATTTTCAATTAATATTATTTGAAAATGGTTGTAAAACTTGAAAGTCATCACCTACATGAAAACAAAACATTTTGATTATTATAATAGAAGTATTTAACAATGCGTACTAATTTGATATTTTTGAAAGAAGGTTTATAGTTTTATGAAAATTAAAAATACGTTCTAGAGCTTTTCAGTGTGTTTAGCATTTATATTAACTACAATGAAATTATATTAAGATGTTGTCACTTAAGACATTAAAACTTGTTTTTTTTTAAATACTACCCCATAGAAAATGTTTTTTTTTTAATGAAGTTATACGGTGTTAATGGAGTTATGTGGGTTTTCAATAATATTAGAAAACTGTAGAAACAATTTTATTGGTATACTGTAGTTGGCTAATTTAGCTGTTCGTGAGCTTTTCATAGAACTGTTAAGTTGTCAGTGACAAACCAGTTTTTATGGCAACAAGAATAACACCAGGTGGCTTAGTGGTTAAGACCGTGGAGTCCGAGTTCTAAGGTTCGAATCCCCACTGCGTTGACAGTTGGTACTCATGTGTTGAATGAAATTAATTCTCACACAGTTCTGTGGTGTATGTGAGTAAGGGAACTAAATTAAAATATAGATAAATTGTTTATTTAATTTTAAATTTAAATCATAAAATAAAACAACGTACATAAAATAGCAGTATTCACATAATATGACATAATTGTTAGTTTTATAAATATTTTCCCTCTTTAATTTACCCTACTACTGTAAATATTCAGTATTTATACAGCACATATAAAAGTATGTAAAACAGAAATAAAACATTTATCTCCGTTTGTACATCTCTATATTTCAGTTATAATTATTTATAAGTTTAAACAATTTACACAAGTTTATTTGCTGAGATATGTCCAGTTGTTTATCTGAGAATCATTATCTTAATGATTCTCAGATTTTTCAATGCAAATAAAAATCAATGATCTTCACTGCATTGATTTTAGAATGAATAACATTAGAAGAAGTCTAGTCCAACAAAAAGCAATATTATGACTGAAAATGTTGTATTGATGTTAATTTCAAAATAAGTTACTGCTATAAAACATAATAATCATTTTTGGTTACAATGGCCTCCTGCAAATAAAATCAAGTTATAAACAAACTGCGGACATATCCTATAATACTTTACACATCCGGTTGTGGTTACAAACACGAAGAGCCGTTGAATACCGTATGCACCACATATGTGTTGTCGTTATGGAGCTCAGCTGTTCTTTCCATTTTTTAAAACGAATCTCTCGTATGCAATCGGTTTCACAATGTACGCCATAGTTTCCGGAATAGAAACTGTTCATGAAGTGGATCTGTTTATGAAGGTACATAATTAATGATACTGTTTCTGCTGAAAACTACTATGAGCTCACGTATAGCATCTAGATTGAGATTCCGTATAACACTATGGTGTTCTGCATCCCGTACTGCTTTATTGAGAGTGTTTCATTTACAGAAGAGAGCAATCCGTGCAATGGCTGGAGTGAATTTAAGAATTTTATGTAAAGAAAATTTCAAATCTTTTCAAATTTTAACTTTATCACCTCTGTGTATATACGGTATATGAAATCTTAATATTGTACAAAATTTAATTGGCAAATTTTCAAACCAGTTCAAACACGCATAAATATAATACGAGGTATTGTGATCAACACAGGCAAACTTCCCATAGATTAGAACTAAAAGTTTCTCTTCCCCAAAATATGGAGCCAAAATTATTTAATAAACTGTCAACTAATATAAAATCACAATAAAACGTTAAAAAATGAAAGTTTCTCTACAACACGTTTTATTGGATGGAGCTTTTTACTCTGTAAAGGAATTATAGGGGAATAATAAGGATTTATAATAAAGACGACATTTATTATTTTAGCAACGTACATAAATATTTGCTATTTTAATTAGAATAACTTATACAGTAACTTTAATTTTATATATTTTTGAATTTTTTAATAACATTGTAAAAATTGTGTACTACAAATAAATATGTTTTCATTTTGATTTTTGACTATTGTTAGTAACACTTATGTAATTTAGTAAAATACATGAGACCAGTTCTCACACAGATATACAACCAATAGGTAGTTTTTAAAACGTAATTATTCTACGCAATTCTAAATTGCACTGTTTTCCTTGTGCAATTTTTATCTCTAAAATATATAGATAAATGTCTCTCAATTTGTTTTATTTTTGTGCATAGCTACACTATTCTTTGGATTGTCATAAAACTTTAGGATGTGCATTTTTTCTAAGGAAATATTTTTAGTTTAGTTTAAATTTTCAAATGAGTTATTAATAGAAAACGCTATCTATTTCTTTTTTTGTTAAATTAAAAACTTAAATTTACCTATACCTTGTTGGTTTGTCTCTTTCTCCACGGTATTATTTAGGATTCTTTATTATACTATTTACATGTGAAGGTTTGTATTTTGTTCTGTTGGATGTACTTCCTATTAAATTGAACCATTCAGATACAATCTAAATAATACATCAGGATATTACCAGATACATGTTGTAAATAGGTGGTAACCAATACTACCATAACTACATTTATATAGAACAACCTCTGTATAGTATAATATCATACAGTAGTGAAGCAAGGCAGTTTTACCTACCAACCGTGCGACGTTAGCGCCCCAAGCGGTGGTAGAGCAGCCAGCAGTAGAACACGTGATTGGTTTTTATGTCAATATTAGTGTTCTACAACTTATATTTTTAACCTTCAATAGTTTATATTCAATTATACTACAAGGTAAATTAACTGCCATGCTATCTAGCGGAGAGATGCCGTAGCTCTGCTTCACGACCACTAGAAGCGCTAGTGTCGAACAGTTGGTATTTTTCTCAAGAGGAAGCTTCGTGACTGTGGTACAAATATGAACAGGACTAAACTTTCAAATTTACTAATTTATAAAAGATAAACAGTTTTTAGTTTGTGTTCAAGCCCGAACGAGTACATGAATTGCGGTAATTATTAAATTTTCCTCAGAGCTACGTTACTTAATATAGTCTAAATACAAAGTAGGAACATTGGGTGGGGTGAGATTAAGTGTTGTTAACGAATAAATGTTATAAAAATGATGTGTAGTTCGTATTTAAAGAATATTTACTGTGTTGCACAGTTATTATACATTATAGGAAATATTTGAAATAAATAACTTAAATGATTTATAATTGTAAACTAAACAGAACTGAACTCTGAACTCTGTAGGTTGGAAACGTTTATACAGATTGAAAAATTTTAATTTTAAATTATGGTTCAAGACCATGGCTTTTTTAATGAAAGCTATATTTTATGCAGCTAGGCTCTTTATATTTTTAATATAAATCCCTCTGTGAATCCCTCTGGTCTGAGGAAGGTGAGCGTGGTTCACCGAAATCTATCACCATAATATTCGTGCATTTTGTACTTGTATTGTAATATATTTTTGTATTTTGTGCTTATATTGTAATAAATTTGTTTTGTGTGACGTTTACTTGTACTGTATTTGTAATAGTAATCCATTTTACCATATATTGTAATAGGGTTATTTATATGATGTTATTTCATGAATATCAAATAAAGGTAACTGATTTATGAAGGATTTCATAAAATTAAATATTTATAATCTGTTCTATGTTAATATTACAAATAAAATATCGAAAAGAGGGTGTATGTTGTTTTAAATCTTTATCGAACCAAAATGTTGTTTGACATATATATTGTTATAAAGCTTGCTTACTTTGAAAAGCATTTCATAAAGTTTGATTGACGAAAGTTTGAAATTTGTTCTTTCGTAAATCACAGTCTTGTAACAAGAAACTCCAACACACTCTCTAAATAAGGACCTGTACTCCAAACTATTACATATGTAGTTAGTTAGTTGTTGTTTTTTTTAATGATTCCATTACCTTGAATGTGCTGAAATATTATATTGTAATAGCCATGATGAAGGCAATAATTATATGTGGTACCGATTTAAACGAGGGACTCGTGTCCCATTGTTTAAAGGCCTATGAGTGTTAAAGTATTTGGAAGTGAAAGGTGAGTTGAATCATTAATACCTCATTAAATCAGGCTTTGCTTAAGACTTTCAGACGTGCCAAAATATTTTTGACACAATAACACTCTGCAGTCTTCAAAATATTGTTGGCAGTTAAATACTTTGAAAATATATTTTGCCAGCCACGTTCTTTTGACCCGCTGGGGACTGATATTTTAGCAAAAAAATAAAAATGTTTTTCAGAAATGCTTGTTCCCTTTAAAGTGAACTTTTCCGAAAAACACCATTAACAAAATATTTACCGATAGTTTGAATCTAGTGTACTTAAGTGCAGTCTTCTGATACTCTCTTGCAAATTGTCAACACCTTAATAATATTTCCACTAGTCAACTGAATAAGACCGCCAAGTTTCAAATAATTTGCCCAATCTGTTTCATAGATATAAATATTTTAATGAAAAACACAAACGGACACACAGAGAGAAAACGAAACATATTAAAAGCACATGTTTATATTAACTTTGTTGCTTGTTTTTGTGTCTGATATCACTCTTTGAAGTTGTACCCATATCTCCCGAATCACCCTGTACATATAATTATAAAAAATATACTACACTACAGTAACCAAATATCTAGTTGTAAAATGTTTGGTATAATAAACATTTATAATCATTTACCTAACTGCCATAATAGGCTTACTCAGTGTAATGAGTGTAATAATCATTAGCATAATTGTATTAAATATTTAAAAGAAAATACATATTCATTATATAAAAAGATTAAAATAACATTAAATTTACCCAAATAAACCACTTTTCCCTGTTAAAATCTACAGGATCGAAAATTTGGTGAGCATAAACTACACTGGCCCCTGTAGCTAATCCGAAGGGTCAGAAAACAGGTGGTTGGGCAATTGGATTAAAAATCTGATATATTCTACGGACTGTTCATCACCACACGCTTTCAAAAATGTAGGCCGATGAAACACATTTTATTAATTTTATCACTTGTGTGTTATGTTTATTGAATTTATTTATCTAAACACTAAATAGATGACTTTAAAATGTCAAAAGTTATCAAACGTTGCGTGTTTAGAGTTAACGAAATATTTAATAGAACCTGCTTTTTATAAGATATTGATCAAAGTTGATGCTTACTTGAAAAAATAATCACATTAGAAATATTCACTTATATGTGATGATGCAAGACTCATCAAAATAAGCGGTTTGATAGTTAAATAAAATAAATTATGGAAACGTACTTCGTAAAAAATACATCTAATTTGATTAAATATTGCACCTTGTGTAATCATATGAGAGGTGGAAATTACAGGGCATATTTTATTTTATATTTTTGCATTTCATCAACTCAAAATGTTTAACTTTTGGAATTGTTAGATCTCTGATACGTCCAATTTATTCATAGCTGAGCTTGACATTTAACATATATTATGTACTTACATTTTGTGTGGTACCGAATGTTAATGTTTACATTGTAATACACATGTTTTTAAAGAACGTAATGGTAATCTACTTACAATGTATAGTATGTGTGAATTATTCAGTTTGTATCAGTATTCGTAGATACGTGAAATTATATCACATAATTAATGTAATATACGTAGAAATATATATAATGCGTTATCTACAACAAAGTAAAATAGTATTAGAACTGCATTGACCTTGTGTGATTAAAAATTAGGACATATAAATAAATGTAGATAGTAGTTGGAAAACAAATTCTACCTTGGATTAAAATTATCCGTTTAAGCCTTCTTAAAAGAGAAAAACTATAGTACAAAAAGTGTGGAGTACAATTTATTACTGATACGAAAAGTATTATAGTAAATTAAATATAAATAGAATATATTAAAAAAACCATACGTGATTAATGAATCATTTTAAGGATTAATACTTCTTCTCTAAAGGTTTAAATCCCATTAAAGAAAGAGTTTCTTAGTACAACAAACTTACAGAAATTAATTAGTTTTTAGGAATTATTTCTACTTGTTTATTAAATATTACTTATTATTAATGACTTTAACATATGAAACTTGTTTATTATTATAAATATAAGTGAATGTGTTGATATTAGAATATACATAATAACTTTTGTACCAACTCATATGTCAGAAAATCTTGTTATGTTTTATGTGAAAACACAAACACATATATTCACAAAAATAAGCAAGTGAAAATAAAATATAAGAAAAAATTATATTACACTAAACATTTTTCAAATATTAAAGAATATTTATATTAGACTTACATTAAAAGTTCTAATAAGCACAGTTAACAAGAAGTTGCATGGTTCCATATAAATCACGCCACGGTGATTTGTTTGTTGACACGTAGATATCAAGACCTCTAGTCACGTAATAACCCGTAATTGGTGTAACAGGCTACAAGATTCCCTGTGACACATGGCACCACAGTTTGTTTGTTTAAACGTAGCGTTCAAGGCCTCTAGTCACGTAATAACCCGTCATTGGTGTAACAGGCTACAAGATTCCCTGTGACACACGGCACTACGGTTTGTTTGTTGACACGTAGAGATCAAGGCCTCTAGTCACGTAATAACCCGTCATTTATGTAACAGCCTACAAGGTTACCTGTGACACTCGGCACCACAGTTCGTTTGTTGAAACTTTGATGAGATAAAGGCCTCTAGTCACGTAATAGCCCGGCATTGGTGTAACAGGCTACAAGGTTCCCTGTGACACACGGCACCACAGTTTGTTTGTTGAAACTTTGAGATAAAGGCCTCTAGTCACGTAATAACCCGTCATTGGTGTAACAGGCTACAAGGTTACCTGTGACACTCGGCATCACAGTTTGTTTGTTGAAACATAGAGATCAAGGTGTCTAGTCACGTAATAACCCATCATTGATGTAACAGGCTACAAGGTTCCCTGTGACACACGGCACCACAGTTTGTTTGTTGACACGTAGCGTTCAAAGGCTCTAGTTTCGTAATAACCCATCATTGGTGTAACAGGCTACAAGGTTCCCTGTGACACTTGGCATTACAGTTTGTTTGTTGAAACATAGACATCAAGGCGTCTAGTCACGTAATAACCCGTCATTGGTGTAACAGGCTACAAGGTTCCCTGTGACACACGGCACCACAGTTTGTTTGTTTAAACGTAGTGTTCAAGGCCTCTAGTCACGTAATAACCCGTCATTGGTGTATCAGGCTACAAGGTTACCTGTGACACACGGCACCACAGTTTGTTTGTTTAAACGTAGTGTTCAAGGCCTCTAGTCACGTAATAACCCGTCATTGGTGTATCAGGCTACAAGGTTACCTGTGACACATGGCACCACAGTTTGTTTGTTTAAACGTAGTGTTCAAGGCCTCTAGTCACGTAATAACCCGTCATTGGTGTAACTGGCTACAAGGTTACCTGTGACACACGGCACCACAGTTTGTTTGTTTAAACGTAGTGTTCAAGGCCTCTAGTCACGTAATAACCCGTCATTGGTGTAACTGGCTACAAGGTTACCTGTGACACACGGCACCACAGTTTGTTTGTTTAAACGTAGTGTTCAAGGCCTCTAGTCACGTAATAACCCGTCATTGGTGTAACTGGCTACAAGGTTCCCTGTGACACACGGCACCACAGTTTGTTTGTTGACACGTAGAGATCAAGGCCTCTAGTCACATAATCAAATCAAATCAAATCAAATATTTATTTGCAATGACATTACAAAAATGTATAGCAAACGTCATCCCTATATAAAAATCTAAAACATACATCCCACATAAAAGCCTCTGTCAAAATCCCCACTTCCGACACCGGTTGTCAGTCTTCTGATTATGCGGTCTCCCAGTTGTATGCCATAAACTCGTCCACACTATAAAATGCATGAGACGCTAAACAGCGTTTGAGACGAGTTTTTAACGCCTTGAGCGTTGGGGCATTCTTAATTGAATCCGGCAACTTGTTGACAAAACGAACACCTGCGGGTGAGGGCAAGCGTTCGTGGACTACCGTCCTGTGATTCCCAGTTCGGTAGTTGTTTCTGCCTCTTGTGTCGTGTGTATGTATGTCCCGACCACTTGTCATAACGCTTTTGGATATGCTAAATAGGGTTGTCTCCAGTATGTAAAGGCTAGGCAATGTCAACAGTTGCAATTTTTTAAATGTTTCTTTGCAGGTTTCTCTGAACCTTAATTGTGCAACAATGCGAACCGCTTGTTTTTGCAATTTAAATGCTCTGCTAAACTGATTGTTTGCAGAAGCTCCCCACAGCACCACACCGTAGGTGAGATGGGGGTAAATCAAACCGTAATAGGCCGTCATTAGAACTTGAATTGGGCAGAATTTTGCTAACGTTCTCAAAACATAAATGCCTGAGGACAATTTGGAGCAAATATGGTCCATGTGCGAATTCCAGGTCAACCCTCGATCCAGGTGTATTCCCAAGAATTTTGAACTAACAGTCTCATCTAACCGTTTATCTGCCAGCCAAATGAGTGGTCTCTCCATGTCATCATATGGTCGCAACGAAAATGACAAAACATTACATTTTGAGGGGTTTACTTCAAGATTGAGACTGTTGAAATATTGGACACAATTGTTTAAATCAAAAAAAGCTTGTTGTTCAAGGATCGGTGTTAATTTGTTTCTGAATAAAAGGGTTGTGTCATCTGCGTACTGAATGAGTTGCCCATGCATTAGCGATGACCCTATGTCGTTGACATAGATGAGAAAAAGAATCGGGCTGATTATTGAGCCCTGAGGAACTCCGTATCTCAGCTCTATTGGTTCAGAGAATTTGTTTGAAATTTGGACAACTTGGAATCGGTTGTTCAGAAAAGAGTGAAGCCACTTGAGCGGCACTCCTCTTATACCATAAAATTCAAGTTTGTCAAGCAGCTTAGAGTGGTCAACACAATCGAAAGCTTTTGACAAGTCGAGAAATACACTAAGTGTGTAATCTCGATCTTCTAATCCCTCAACAACCTTCTCGACTAGACTCACAACAGCGTCTACTGTCGATTTATTTTTTCTGAAACCAAATTGGTTGTCAGAGAGAAGGTTGTGTCTGTTTAGAAACTGCACCATTCTAATTAAAAAGAGTTTTTCGAATACTTTGCTTAAAACTGGCAAAATTGAGACAGGCCTGTAATTGTTTATGGAATAAGGATCATTTTTCTTTAAAATTGGACATACTTTTGCAACTTTAAGGAGTGAGGGAAAAACTCCATTTTCGAAAGATGAATTTATCAATTGCGTCAATGGTGTAATGATCTGTTTCGCAAACCTTTTAGTGAGCCACACGGACATTAAATATATATCGTTTGATTTTTTGGCTGGGAGGTGCTGAATAATTTTCTCGACCTCTTCCTCAACTACCGGAGCCAGTACCATTGATGTAACTGGGCTCCGTATACGCATAGGGGTTTCTTGTGGAGGTGAATGACAGGCGCCGAGCTCAAAAGCAACAGACGCGAAGAATCTATTAAACTCGTTTGCCACATCGGTCGAATCGTCTACAAGTCTTTCCCCAACTTTAACTTTAATTTGTTTCCGTTCTATTTGCTTATTGTTTATGATGTCCCACACAGTTTTGGGAACATTTTTAGATAAAATGATTGCTTTGGATACATTATACGATTTTGCGGCTTGGATAACCTTTCTGTAAATTCTTTTGTAATTTTGGTAAAACAATTTGAAATTTTGATTTGTATTTGTTTTGTAAATTTTGGAGTAAAATTTGAGTTTTTCTCTCGAAACCAAAATTCCTTTAGTTATCCATTTGTTATTTTTCTTTTTTGGTAAAGCATTGATTGTTTTAGTAGGACAACATGTATTTAAGTAAAAATTCAGGCAGTCTGAAAAATAATAACGTGTCATTGGTGTATCAGGCTACAAGGTTCCCTTGGACTTACGTCACCACAGTTGTTTGTTGTAGTTGATTTTATAATTGTTCAAAAAAATACTTATTTAAGTGTTTTTACTCCTAGCCATAATGTTAAAATAAGACAGTGGAGAGGTGTTTTCCATCAATTGCATGTTTAATACTAGCAATGTATTTAACCAAACGTTCTATTGCAATGAAAGGCCATTAAAGCTGGTATAAACAGTAAGATTACATATTTTTCACATGGAAATAAAAGGGGAGGCTCTAATGTTGAGATTTAGAGCAAATATTCCTTTAGTCTAAGTAAAACAGAGGCTTATAACCGACCTGTTATTTGTGTGTGTTGAAATACAAGCAGAGTTTTGTATAAAATTAATTATTCTATACAGTTTTATTATGGTTGGTTTATTTGTGCATATTCCTTTTTTTTTGGGAAACTACTAATATAATGTCAAGCTCTTATATGTAAATATGAGATTTTATATGCGTCATTATAGCTTTTATTTTTAAAGAGAGGACGATCTTCTTTTTAACCTTACTGTCAATTTTCCATAGACTATTAATTTGTGGGAAACTTCAGACCATGTAAGAGGTAGAACCACATCAGCACAAGGTGAATATTGCTAGTCAAAAGTTACAGTCAAGTAAATGCTCGAACTCGTACCATCTATAACTCAGGCTCCTGGCGCCTTAGTCCACTCGGCCACTGGCTCTCCCAAATAGGGAGCAGATATATTTTATTTCAAAACTAATATTTTCATTAGTTAGCTAGTTGTGAGGTACTTATCATGAACATTGTGCCTACTATATTCAGCATCGCGTCTTTTAACTGAAAATACTGTTAATATCTCAAAATGGTTTACACTCTGAGGAAGGGAGCATTGTCGGAAGTCTCAATATTATATTGAAAGTTGAGGCCGACGTATCTTAACATATGATATGTCAATAATATTCACTATTTGACTTAACCATCTTCAGAGTATTAACTGAATTTATGTATAACCATGAAAGGACGTTCTGTCAGGAACTCATTATTATATAAACGTAACTCTTAATGTATTTGGAATCAGTATAGGTCAAAAATTGGCTTCATTATTATTGGTATATTTTTAAAGTTTGTAGATTTCATTTTGAGACTTGATAAGGTTTTGATTGTTCTTTTTTTAACAAAAGTCTTGACAAAACGTAAATTATTTGCTACGTTTTACGTAGATAGGTAAAATAAATTTAGATAGACTTTTTAAGGACCTAACATTTTGCATGTAATATTTTATTTGATATCAAGGAAATCTTATATATTATATGTTCAGTTGTACAACATAAATAAAACAAACTGTAAATATGTGAATCAAGAATTACGGGCTCAAGTATAACAGGTTACAAGTGATTTACTGCAGCTTAATATTTACATTTACATTTTATACACCATTACATACAACGGTTGTTAAACAGTAACAAGAGGGTGGGTTTTTAGGTTAAGGCCGAACGAGTGTATGAGTGAGAGAATCGATAAATTTTAATTTTTTTAGTAGTTAATTTAATTTTAACTATGTCCTCTTTGATATGTTATAAGTTTGGTTCTATATTTCTACGTTTCTTCAATATGAGGGTTAACTGTAAGAGAGGACTTGTTAGTCATAAGTTAACCTTTTGTATAACAAATGTTTTTGTACAATATTATTACTAACAGTACCGTACAAGTTCATAGTAAATATGTTGAAAACACGTTTAAACAAATAATTCTGTTATAAATTACATTTAAGGTAATTAAAATGAAGTAAACTAGTTGGACGTATTTTTAATTGTGTGAGTTATTTTTACACTGTATTAGTACAAAAGGAAAGTACAGCTACTATACGAAAGTGAACCTTTCTTCATAACACCGTAACAGCGCACTCATAGTATTTCACACCCAACGCACTAAAACAACTTTCTTGTAACGTAGAAAATAGTGATTTAGGGTCTATTGATTTCTGTTTCTACTACCTTTAGGTTTGATGTTGAAAAAGAACGAGAAAATATAATGTATTTTTAGTTATATATAGAAGCTTCGTTTTTAAATGTTTATATTAGGGTAAAATTGATTTAATATACTGTATGTTCCGAATTAATAATCATTTTAAAAATAATACCCTCATAAGTATTAAACATTATTATGACCATCTCTTTCTTTGTTTTTCTAGTAAAATGTATAGTAACAATTTTAAAATTAGTATACCGGCAAATGATTAAAAATGAATCGTGTGTAGAAATAAAATGATATATTAAAAGTATAATATTTAGTTAGAATCTGTTTTTTACTACTGCGTTATTGTTTCTTTTAATATTCTTGTGAATATTGATAAATACAGTATTGTAAAAAGTATAAGAGTTACGTGTGTGGGTGGGTTGTTAAATGAGGCAGTACCATTGTATGGCGCAAGTGTGGACTGATATATGTATATGTAAGGGTGACAGGGTTATCAATCCTGTACGTGGGTGAGTGGGTGGGTGAGATATCACCACTGTTCGTATAACGGTGGTTAGAGGGAAATCATTTCTGTACGTGGGTGAGTGAGAGGGTGGGAGGGATATCAACAATGTACGTATATGTGAGGGTGACAGGGCTATCCATACTGTATGTGGGTGAGTGGGAGGGAGAGTGGATGGTAGTGATATCAACACTGTACGTGGGTGAGTGGGTGGGAGGGATATCAACACTGTACGTATATGTGAGGGTGACAGGGTTATCAATACTGTACGTGGGTGAGTGAGTTGGAGAGATATCACCACTGTTCGTATAACGGTGGGTAGAGAGAAATCATTTTTGAACGTGAGTGGGTGGCATATCAACAATGTACATATATGTGAGGGTGACAGGGCTATCAATACTGTACATGGGTGAGTGGGTGGGTGGGAGGTTGATTTAAGTAACCAGTGTGAAATACTGATAATGAGAGTACAGCAACAGGTATTCTATTTCGTTACAACGGACTGATGGAATATTTTTTAACGCTGAGTGTTTAAAATCTTATTGCAATTGCTCAGTAACTGCACAATGCTGTAAAAGAAACGTTCTTAAAGTAAGATAATGCTTGGCGTGAAAACATGAAATGAAAAATACAGAATATTTTAGGCCTTGGTATAACATTGGAAACAAGTGAACAGATTAACTGAAATATTGCTGACGTCATAAGCTTTATGATTTGAAACCACCCACGTCCCACAACTCTACACCTAGAGTCATTACAAATATCCATTATTGACTCTTAGGCATGTAATGTATTATAGTCATTTAGATATTTTTTTTTAATTTATATGATTTGTATTAATTATTCTCATTTTACACAATGTAAACTCACGTATCAATATAGTTTTCATATTCATCATTGAATAAAATTACATAGGAGTTCTTACGCTAGTCCCAAAAGGATGTGTGCAATCATATGATAATCACCTGCCTTAAATTATTTATTTACAACAATTTGTGCCAATGGTTATAAGTAAAAATGAACCTTTCTGACCAAAATCATATATGTATTTACAATTAGATTAAGTAAAGATGAGTGATGGAAGCATGTGTCGAGATAATTTTATAGGACTAACGTATCTCTGGATATTCCCAGTTGTGTGTGACAGCACTTCATCACTCCCAAGGTGTCACTCACATCCAGGAGGAGGGTTCAGCTTGATGGATTTACTTATTTTAATTCTTGAAAGACTTAAAGTAATATGTCAACTTAAAGGACAAACACCGTACTTACATTGCTGCATCCACGCTAGGTTGGTAGACTGATATGTTTAAGATTGTACAGTTGTCAGTAATGAATGACAAACCTTATATTTTATTTCATTCTTTATATTGTAACTTGATATTTTATTTAATGAACAGTTTAATTTTTTAAGGAGTTAAAACATTTTCCTCTATTATTAGTTGTGCAATAAGATCTTAATTTTTCAATATTTTCACCATTAAGGGTATGTGAAGCCCTCAAAAAACGGGGTTCGGTCTTAAGAATAACGTGGCAAGAGATTTTACATGAATCGAAAAGTAACATCTGTTCTAATGTTTTTTTATACCAATGGGTGCTTATACTACTAAATGGGTAACAACGCAAGTAGTGTGAGTGTGATAATGTGAACATATTTAAAATTGTGATTTTTCGTTATACATTTAACCTACTATTATTTATAGTAAAAATTCACAAGCCAAGGTATAGCAAGTGCAGTGATTGACGGTGTAGGAATGCAAAGGGTGCATAGATGTCCCCTAGTATTTAACAATATTTGACTATATTTCATTCGAAATTCATTCACCAATATTCCCTATTCCAACACCGGCGTTGGTATTCTAATGGTTCCGTCTCCAAGGTGTATGCCTAGATCTCATTGGTATTGTAACATTCTTGTGACGCATAATAACAGTGCTTACGATCCCCTTGTTAAGATTGTGGTAAATATTTACCATTAGTATTTATTTTGAACATAAATAAGGTTTATTTACTATACAATTTTTGTTTCGTAATTTTATTTCAAAAAAACTTCAAAACTTTTCACGGAATTGATGAAATGTATAGCTCATCATTTTGCCAAATACCAACAAAATAATCTCATATAAATTTCATGTATAAAGAGTGCGTACACCATCAACAATATGGTTTTAGCGTTTTTCATATAAGTAACTTCAACAAAGGTACAAAGTATGTTTGAAGCCCTCTTTCATTCAAGAGGACCGACTTTAATAAAATCCTTTATGTTCGTACTCTTTAGTTCACTGAAGTTTTCGTTATGAAAAAATAAAAAAGAGATATTTTAATAAATGTAAAAAATTAAACCAAACAATACTATTTATTCTAAAATCCTGCTCATTGGATTAAAAATATGAGTTTAAATATTTTCCTAGATCCGTATAGTTAAAAAAAAAAACATCATTTGAACTACTGACTTTACGTTCTGCCGTACTGAGGTAAAAAATATGTATGCTATGGGGTAAAGTTTGGCAATTCCTTATCTAAAAGTCAAATCACCTACAGTTTTTACTAAATTTAGATCTCTTTAAACCATTATACAATTTTGATGACGTTAGAAAATATAGTTGTTTTATTTGCATATTCTATAATGGAGGGGGCATAAAATATTTTAAAAAAATCTAAATATAATTGATATCTTAATGCTTCTTCAATTACATTATCCATCTCAAAATAATGCTGTTTTGAACAACTCTACCAAAAATCCACTTACTAATCAGTGTAAAGAAGCTAACCAATGATATATTACCAATTATTGTATTTCTACTAATTCTATTAGTAATAAGGTATACAACAAGTGTTGAAATATTCTGATTTTATATTTCCAACATTATAATCCTGACATCCTGACTCAGTTAAAAATAAATTCTCATTTTTGTTAAAATAAACTTTTTTTATGGCATTAAGTGTAACATGTACCAAAGCAACTTAAATCAGGACTTAACTCGCGTACGAGTATAACATCATGAAAGCAGACAAACTATAAAATATGTTGTTTTGCTTTTAACCTTTTAGGCAGTAAGTAATAAAACACACTCTTGTCCAATATTATATTGGCCTCGATATTTCTTGTTGGGTTGGTTCTGAAAATATTGCTTGCTCTCTTTTTACACTCCTTATAACACTTAGAATATTAATTTTCCTAACATTACAATCAAGATATATATTTTAACGTGTTAACAGTTGTTGTTTTAAAAAATCATTAATCTGTATATTTACAAGATTTTATGGTCAATTCCTTCTACACGTTTTAAGTTTATGCATTTTTATGAACTAAATCAACTATAACTAAATCAAATTCAAGCACAATTATTAAAAACTATTTCGTTCCTTGGGCATACTATTGTCAAGACATGTAAATAAATTGAAATTTTAGGCAATTGCAAGTTTAATATAGGAATTTATAATTTAGGATTATGTTTCCATAATTTTTTTTGAAAATGAATTAGTTTTTGAAAACCAGCAGCCATGATTGTGTCAGGGGTGACATGTCAGTTGGTTTACAGATTACACTAGTGACAAACCGTCCATCTCACCGTATATCTGCAACCCAAACAAACAGGTTATGTGTTTTCAGGAGAGCCATTCTGTGATGCAGCGTTAAATATTAAAAATTTTGTTTCACAAATTTGTTACCCTAAATATGATTTGTAATCTTATTTATGAAAGTCATGAAAGTCATGAAAAACTATTCATGGATACGTTTAATATTTGTGTTGTAATTAACAGTTCTTTCAGTTAATTTACTTAAGATTCTTTTATAAGACTCAAAACAAATAAATAACAATACAAAATAGTAACTTTGTTAAAAGGAATATTCAAATAACTTACATATAATATAAGTATCTATCCTAACGAATGCAAATAATAAGTAAGATATGTATAAAGTATAGAAAACAATCTGTTAAAAATATGTAAAATAACATGGATAAAAAATTAAATAGTAAATGAAAACTGAAAAAAATTATGGTAAAAACATGTTTTCAAAGAGAATAATTAGCCAAACAGCACCCCTAAAAATTATCATCAATAAACTCCCTCTGTGAACCTATTTCATCTACAGCGACGATTGCTAACTATATTTAATAAATTTATGTTTATATTTTAGACAACTTAACTAATAATTAACCTACCTACCTACACACACACACACACACACACACACACACACACACACACACACACACACACACACACACACACACACACACACACACACACACACACACACACACACACACACACACACACACACACACACACACACACACACACACACACACACACACACACACACACACACACACGCACACGCACACGCACACGCACACGCACACGCACACGCACACGCACACGCACACGCACACGCACACGCACACGCACACGCACACGCACACGCACACGCACACGCACACGCACACGCACACGCACACGCACACGCACACGCACACGCACACGCACACGCACACGCACACGCACACGCACACGCACACGCACACGCACACGCACACGCACACGCACACTCACACGCGCACGCGCACGCGCACGCGCACGCGCACACGCACACGCACACGCACACGCACACGCACACGCACACGCACACGCACACGCACACGCGCACGCGCACGCGCACGCGCACGCGCACGCGCACGCGCACGCGCACGCGCACGCACGCCGCACGCCGCACGCCGCACGCCGCACGCCGCACGCCGCACGCCGCACGCCGCACGCCGCACGCCGCACGCCGCACGCCGCACGCCGCACGCCGCACGCCGCACGCCGCACGCCGCACGCCGCACGCCGCACGCCGCACGCCGCACGCCGCACGCCGCACGCCGCACGCCGCACGCCGCACGCCGCACGCCGCACGCCGCACGCCGCACGCCGCACGCCGCACGCCGCACGCCGCACGCCGCACGCCGCACACAAACACAAACACAAACACAAACACAAACACAAACACAAACACAAACACAAACACAAACACAAACACAAAAACAAACAAACAAACAAACACACAAACAAACAAAAACACACACACACACACACACACACCTCATTAGTCTGTGTATTTTTTTAATATACAGATATAGTCACATTAATTTCGTTATATTTCAAGTATGTAATTTAAGAAAAATTTTTGAATCATCAGATTTGGCCAAAATCGATCAACTTAAAATCATCAAGTAAACAACAATTGTTAAGTACTCCAACTCCAATAAACCTAAGTTGTTTAATATAGTTTTTCCCTTATCCATACTGATATGCATTTGCTAGTATTAAACTGAAATTATTGATTGAAGTTCAGCGATGTTACAATCTCTACAGGAAAAGTTGAGAGGATTCTAAATTGGATCAACTGTCAGTACATATAGTGTAGCTTGCATGACTGCATCAGCTAGGGTACTTTGAATACCTGCAAGGTCATCGCATGTTTTTTCTTTAACATTATGATAATTAAATATATGTATTATAATTTGTACTAGAATACATTAATAACTTTCTTTTAACCTCACTCACTAATTCATATGTTCCTATAGACGCACGCATGAACTTTACTAAAAGGGAAAACTACCGACCGTTTGGTCAGTTGGAGATTCGAACCTTAGCCATTTGACTCCTTAATATGAATACTAATCATTGAACTATAAAGCCATCAAGTTAGACAATATTACTCTCCCGATTTAATTAATTACATTTTTTAGTTACAGATACATTTTCCTGCCTACCCATCGGTACCTCAACGTTTATAGCCATAGACATACTTACAAATTATTATTATTATTTTTATCAACAGTATGACAATAATTTCAAATAAAAAAGTGAATAAGCAGGCAGAAATATTTAGCTGAATTAAGTTTAAAATTGAATATAAACATTTATATAAGTAAACCCTCATCACTAGAGAAGAGGGTGTTCTTAAATTTCACTCAATATTTTGGTTAAAGTTTCATTTGTCGTGCGCAGTTGGAAATTATTATAATATGATGAAGGGTTACAACAATTATAAATTAATAAAATACCTTATAGTAATATAGTCTAGAAGTATTGTTATACAAACGTTTAGTTAAAAAAAAAAATCATGTGACAAAATGTATAATACTTCTTCCTATCTCAATTTTGCTCAACTCGCTTCCTCTTTCTTTGCAAGTCAAAATTGACCATTTAAAGTTCAGGAAACAACTAAAAAAGGAATAATTAGAGTTAAATATAGTAAAAATAAAAATGATTTTATTTTAGAACAACAAGGGGTAATGAATGACCTGACAAATTTATTGACCACTGTTGTCGTACAGTGTTTAACAAATGTTAATATCTGTGTTGCTATTAAACATATTGGGATTGAAATTAACGAAAAATAATAAGAGTATTAGAATACAAAATAGTTTTTATATCTAAACAAAATGTTCTGATAAACATTTCTTTACATATTCACTAAAGTGGATAAAAGGGTGCAACGTTAAATATGTTATTGTCATGTTAAGTTTAATAATGAGATGTTGGTTTGATTCATTAAACTGTTGTGGTTAATTGGCCTAACCAGCTATTGATAACTAAACAGAATTCCAGAACTAATAGCCACAATTATGGCATGTGGCCAGATAAGCTACGTAAGTCATTAGTTACAAATAACTCATATCACACAATAGCCACATTCTCAATACACTGATGATTGGCTTTACGATGTCATTTCACTAATGTATTTCCCTGTTTAGTTAAGAGCTGTCATAATATAAAATGCACATTGTCCAATTTGAGTGTTCGCATAATAAAATAATTTGGAAAATGTGAAAAGCCATTGCTGGATGCTGTTGTGAGAGCAAACAAGAAACAACATTTTGGTATGAAACGTTCTTAATCAATTAACATGTACAAATTTTAACATTTTGATGTAAAACAACGATATTAAAGAAAATCACTTTCATTCTGCCATATGGTAGTAAACTATTTTATATTATTAGCTGATTTATTTTTAAATGTTGTCTATGTTATTACTTACAAATAGATATCGCATTTAATAGGAATATTTGTGATAGTAATTAGATGGAAAAGATTCTATAGCTGGTTTAAATTGCATTACACTTAAACCAGCTACAATTAAATCATGTGAAGCATCCAGTTAACTCACTAAACATTTTGCATCAAAATTTACAATGGGTGACCAACAAACTAGATGAGCTCTCTATCATGTGTGATGAACTGCAGCCTCACGTTTTCATTGTAACCGAAAACGGTTTTAACAATGATAACATCTCCTTATGTAGACTTAACAACTATAATCTGGCTAGTTGTTAACGTAAAAAATCCTGCCGTAAAAACCACACAGGAGGAGGTATCCCCATATTTATAAAAAACAATTTAAAAGTCTAACAATATTAAATTACAACAATCTTTAGACAAAGATTTTGAAACAGTTGGCATTAAATTTCCCTCTGAACACACATACATATCAGTCATTGGCATTTATAGGTCCCTCAATGGGAATGTAAATAACTTTTTTCTAAATTTCGAGTCACTTCTGGTCGAATTGACAACAAAAATGCACCTTTTGTTTTAATGGGAGACTTTAATATAGATATACTTGATTCTAACAATTATCTGACAAAACAATTCTCAGATTGTTTAAAGACCTTTGGTCTAAAGTGGCTAATAAACTCTCCTACGAGAATTACAGCCACTACTCAAACTGCAATATAATGTAATAACGAACATACCTGACATTGTGGTGTCTGTGGTCAACACTGCAGTAGCGGACCATTGCGGCCAACTTGCTACTATTTTGGGTCATTATCATCAAGGTAAAAGTCCTGCCCCCCGGGAGATAAGAGACACAAGGTCTTCCAATATCAGTCATCTTAACTCACTGCTGTCAAAGGAAGATTGGACATTTTTAAATGCCGATGAAGACTGCGAAAGTCAATTTTCTAAATTCGACGTTGCTTTCAATTTTTACGTTAATAATTGTTGCCCTACAAGAACTAAAAAAAGCCAAGCTAGCTTAAAAAGTTGGCTCTTAGATCACAAAAGGGATATTAATTTCCAGACAGAAATTGAGGTTTTTTGGAAAATTTCAAAAACTTCTGTCGATTTGGAATTTCAAAACTTTTTTAAAGACTATAAAAAATATACAAAAAAGTTACAGTTGCAGCAAAGGCTTATGACGTTCGAAAAAACTCATAAAGTCCAAAACATTGTCCAAAACTGCGTGGGGTATCATAAATTCACAAAGACAGCCTAAAGAACAAGGACAAATTTAATTTAAAATCAATGAGGATTTAATCACAGACGCCAGACTTGTGGCGGATGTTTTTAATGACTTCTTTTCCTCAGTTGCCCAGCCCTTTCAGGGCCCGAGCCTATGTCTCCTCTTCGTGGCAACAGCCCAACGTCTTCAATGGTGTTGTCTACGGAAGAGGAACTTGACAAAGTAATTAAGAGTCTACCCTCCAAAAAAACTAACGACATAAATCTCATTTCTAGATGGCTCATGAAGAAAGTATCCAAATACTTACTGAAGCCTCTAACACACATTATCAATCTTTCTTTCTCAGCAGGCTACTACCCATCAAGGCTTAAATTAGTCAAGGTGATACCTATTTTCAAAAAAAATTACATGAATGACATAAACAATTTCAGACCTGCATCGATTCTTCCTTCTGTGAGCAAAATTTTCGAGAAAATTTTCCTAACTCGCTTTTCAGGGTACTTGGCAAATCACAATCTCCTCGCGAATGAACAGTTTGGGTTTAGAGAAGGTAGATCCACAATCCACAAGACGCTGTAGTAAGCCTCGTTACAGAGGTAGTGGAGAAATTGGATAGGCGGGAATCCACTTTGGGTGTGTTCATTGACCTCTCTAAAGCGTTCGACTGTGTTGCATACTACTTTACAAACTACATCACTACGGCATTCGAGGAGTACCTCTCTCGTTGATGAAATCATACCTATCAGGTCTAACTCAAAGGGTTCAGGTAGCAAATCAACTATCAAAGTCAAATTAAATGAAAGTTGGGGTCCCTCAGGGATATGTTCTTAGTCCTCTCCTTTTCTTAGTTCACATAAACGATTTATCTTCAGCACTGCGACACGCGAAACTCGTGCCGTATGCTGATGACATGAATCTCTGCTTCAGTGACAAATCAAAATCAGACTTGGAAATTTAAACAGTCACTGACTTAAATAATGTACTACTTTAATAATACAAATCTAAAAGTAAATCTCAAAAAATCTAATTACATCAGTTTTAAGTTACACCAAACCGACTGAGACGGTTTTCTAACCGTTATGTTGTCAGAAACTGAACTCGAAGAAGTCCAATCCACTAAATTTCTTGGAATATACCTGGAACAAAGTTGATCCTGCAACGATCACACAAACAAGATTTATTCTAAATTAGCATCAGGTATATATTGTTTGAAATATTTATCCAAATACTGCCCGATTGAAATTCTCATGACGGCGTATTATGGGATTATATACCCAAATCCATCCTATGGGGTGATACTGTGGGGTGGATGCTCAAATAGAGAATTTTTACGAATATTCAGACTGCAGAAAAAAGCAGTACGAATTATTTTAAAATTAAAAAGCAGAGATTCGTGCAGAACTGCATTTCAGAACCTACAACTATTGGCCCTGCCCTGCATATCTATATATATATTAGAAACAATCACTTACTGCATAACCAAACGCACTCTAACTAAAGGCACCGACATACACTGACACAACACCAGAGGCAGAGAAACCTACCGAACTCTGGCAACTCAGGACGGTGGTTTTCGAACATCTTCCTTCTCAGGCCGGTGTTCGATTAATTAACAGTTTATCCAATGAATTCAAATTCACAAGCATATGACACTAGTGTAACAAAAGAGATTATTTCATTGTAATCATTACTATTATTCATTATTAAAAAGCTACCAAGATACGTAAATGTACTGAATAGATTACATAGATGCCAAGCAGATTAAAAATAACAATCACACTTTAGATATATTAAATTAGATTAAAATTCAGTATTGAAATGTATACAACATTATTTAAATAATAGATTAGTAATCCTATTTTATAATAAATAAAATACTATTATAAATTTTTATAAACTCTCAATAAAAACAGTTAAGTTCATTCGATAAAATTGACCTTAATTTTCGTAGACTTGATTCAAAATCAGCTACTGACTTCTGAATTTATGATGTATTTTATACACAATTACACATTATTAAGTAATTCTAGCAAAATGTGAAGACTCATAAGTGTTATTCTTCAATACATGTACTATTCTTCCTAAAAGCTAATGTTTTCTGGTTCTGGAAGACGGGCTACCTGAACCTGCAAATAATCTCGGTAGACATGTATGTCTTTGACTCCATTCTCAAAAGGGTCTTTATATGTAGTATTGCAGTAAGGTGAGCGAGTATATATTTTACAAGTTAGGATAAGAAATTATTACTAAATAAATTGTATGTGGAGTAGGTTGTTTTGCAACATAAGTATTTATTTATTTGTGAAAGCATGAAGAACTGTGTTAAAATATAAACTATTAATTATTCAGTATTTAAATGAGTAGTCAAAAAAGTGGCTTTTCATGACTTTAAATGAGCTCTACGTAACGTTACAGCTATGTTCACTGTTATGTAAAACTGTAACCTTGGAGACCTATGTTGAACTTTAACTTGTAATTAGGTTAAATGTATTTAAAGAACAACGTCAACTATATTCGGTTC
Organism: Stictocephala bisonia; assembly: GCA_035578905.1. NCBI lineage: Eukaryota > Metazoa > Arthropoda > Insecta > Hemiptera > Membracidae > Stictocephala > Stictocephala bisonia. Next base: position 30,844 of record JAQJVL010001311.1, read on the forward strand.
ATACTACACTATAAGAAACACCATTCTTTTGTGAATCTCTCTGGTCTGAGGAAGGTGAGTGTGGTTCACCGAAATCTATCACCATAATGTTTGTGCATTTTGTACTTGTATTGTAATATATGTGTGTTGTGTGACGTTTACTTGTACTGTATTATAAGAAAGTAACAGCAGAGTTCAATCAATATAAAACTAAGGAACAGTTTTCTGTTGGTGTTACGTTATTGTAAGTCAGAACATTCTTCCAAAAGCTAATTGGATTTTCTTCCATAACCAGGTTAAAAGAAATTTTGCCTCGAGCAACACAGAAAGTTGATTGTACTTCCCAAATTAGGTCTGCCAGTGCTGTTTGTTCCTAGTGAGTTTCCGTTGCATACCAAACAACACAAGTATTTTCATTTCACTATTGTTAGAAAAGTATAAATTATAAATGTAAACCATTAGATGTGTATAAGCATTCTACGTATTAATTTTTGTCTTAGTTTATTTAATTTCATAGAAATGTTTTACAAATTATTGAACACGTTTTTAAGTTTGACTTAAAGTCGTTCAGCAAATTGATTGGTAACTTTATAAACCTCGTTACTCCTAAAAATAGCTATAAAACACTGTCTCTAACCAAGCAGATTTATAATGCTACATAATACCCAATTTTTATTCAAAATGTACAGCAGGTAAACGTTTTCAAACTAATTGAATATTCAAAATAAAATGGATAACACATCCATAGATATATCTGAAATCCGCCATAGACAACGGCTTATATTATGGGTTATGTTGTCCATTGAACATATAAGTAAATGTTCAATGAACAACAATCTAATAATACATTTTTGAAGTAAAAAAGAACCCAGAAAGTACTCTTCAAAGTGAAATGCTGTAAACAAAGATTTTACTCGTACTCTGTAAATTGAAAACGTTGGCCAAAACACCTTCTTTCTAAGAGCATTCTGGAGCTTTTATGTCAGTTGGCCAAAACACCTTCTTTCTAAGAGCATTCTGGAGCTTTTATGTCAGTTGGCCAAAACACCTTCGCTCTAAGTGCATTCTGGAGCTTTTATGTCAGTTGGCCAGAACACCTTCGCTCTAAAAGCATTCTGGAGCTTTTATGTCAATTGGCCAGAACACCTTCGCTCTAAAAGCATTCTGGAGCTTTTCTGTCAGTTAGCCTGAACACTTTCGCTCTAAGTGCATTCTGGAGCTTTTATGTCGATTGGCCAGAACACCTTCACTCTAAAAGCATTCTGGAGCTTTTCTGTCAGTTGGCCAGAACACTTTCGCTCTAAAAGCATTCTGGAGCTTTTCTGTCGGTTAGCCAGAACAACTTCGCTCTAAAAGCATTCTGGAGCTTTTCTGTCAGTTAGCCTGAACACTTTCGCTCTAAGTGCATTCTGGAGCTTTTATGTCGATTGGCCAGAACACCTTCGCTCTAAAAGCATTCTGGAGCTTTTCTGTCAGTTAGCCAGAACACCTTCGCTCTAAAAGCATTCTGGAGCTTTTCTGTCAGTTGGCCAGAACACTTTCACTCTAAAAGCATTCTGGAGCTTTTATGTCAGTTGGCCAGAACACCTTCGCTCTAAGTACATTCTGGGCTTATGTCAGTTGGCCAGAACAATTTCGCTCTAAAAGCATTCTGGAGCTTTTCTGTCAGTTGGCCAGAATACCTTCGCTCTAAAAGCATTCTGGAGCTTTTCTGTCAGTTGGCCAGAACACTTTCGCTCTAAGTGTATTCTGGAGCTTTTATGTCAAAGTGGTTTTAAAAGTTTGTACACATCCTTATTTATACACAAAATTTTTCCTTTTGATATGTCACGTAATCTTCATGTAATCTACTATCCCTTACATCAACACTTGGGTTATACATTACTTCATTTTGTTACTTGTAATATTTACTTGATAAAATAATAATAACCTTTATTGCATGAGACATTACATAAATTGTATTGCAATCCTCAACTAATAGATAGCCAACTCTAATATCAGTGGTAACAAAGTTCATTAATACTGCACAAATGATTTTTGTGAAAATACATCTTCAACTAGAACAGAATTTCATGCCAACATTTTATATGATTGCTACTTATTCTAATGCAGGTCACCTTGAGCATCCATCAGACCATCAGCACTGTAGGTGTATGGGTGGTGGGAGGGTAATCAGCCTTTTGGGTGTATGGGTGCCTATGACTAGTGTTTGCTGATTTGTTATATCCATAAAATAGCTTGTATAGGGCTAAATTTAATAGCAATTACATGTTTAAGTGTTTTGAAAAAATAGAACAGTATAAAAAAGTAATTGTATTCAACGGTATACTATGGGAACTAACCAAATTCTAACTAACTATACAATCAACCAATAAGAAGTTAGTACGTATGTGTTTAGTATGTTTTTAGGAGATGTATTATTCATTTTTATCAATACTTAATTGGAATGCAAAGTGTTTGAATATTATCAGCCATTATATTTAAATTGAAAAAAACCTTTCTAAAAATGTTGCCTTACCGTGTTTTCAGATAACAGTGCTATTTGATCCATCACATAACTAAATTTTGGTTTGTTTATACGAAAAAGAACAATGAACAAGCCATAACTGTCATTAGTTATAAAAAAACCTAAAACAACATATTCAGGCTATCAATCCAATAGAAATGTTTTAGTGATCTTGTGATTATAGTAAAACTCATATTATTACAAACAAATTAACTGTACAAAAAAGTTAAATACAGTTTACTTTATACCTACCTAAAACTGTTATTTCATGTGTCACAATAACGACATTCAACAACAATAAAGTAAAAATAACACTAACCCATGGATTCACAACTTTAAGACAACCAATAATAATTCCATAAATAAATTTATATTTTTAGTAGGTGAAATATTAAAGTTACAAGCTAAATAAAATTCTGTAGTCTTGTGTAAATATTGTAATCCTGTAAATCCGTCTTTGAAATGCGTTGTGTAATGCGTTGTGTAATGCGTAAACCAAGTACAATCTAGAGGACAGTCTTTGGATGCTTCTTGACCTCTCCTCTCTTCACGTTTATTGGATTCCTGCCTTTGTGTAATATGATACAGAAAAGGAGATGGTATTCCCTTCACAAAGAATAATATGGGAGGAACTTTCATTGGCAATTCAAGGACACCATGTCCTTATTTAGTGCTTTTTTTATGTTTCATAAAACATAATTTAAATAGTGGTCTACTGAACAAGCAAAATAATATATCTTTCATCTAAGAAATATACTAGATTAGAAAGGTAAACAGAACAATTTTAAAATACACGAATAATATTTTCAACTGTATGTTAAACATTACAAATAATACAAATATTAAAATTTTTTTATTGTTAATACTGTATTATTGTCTGTAAGAGTACATTTGTTATACCTTCAACTGTGTTATGTTTCTACTGATTATTTGAGACGGTAAGATTTTCCTACTTTTTTTTAAGTATATTATTTTGAATTTATATTATAAATGCTACCAAAGAAAACAATGCTTAGGGTACATTATTCTGCATATTAAAAAACAAATAATATTACAAAAACATAAATGTTCTGAAAGTATCATTAATTCATAATAAGGTCAAAATATATATGTAATAATGGTGATGGATTTCGGTAAAAAAACGTATAGGCAGTTAAATCATATACACAGTTAAATGTGTAGGCTTAATTTTGTCAATTACCTTAAAGAGAAAATAATTAATAGTGGTTGCACTTGTCTTCAGAATATTATATATTTTATTTATCACAGCTGCATAACTCCCTCTTGATTGAAAACCAATGAAATGTACCAAAATGAACAAACTTATGCAACTGTTTTATCATTTCGTTTCTTTGTGTACTGTTGCAATAGTATTGCCATCAGTTTTTCTCATATTCTGAGATCTTACAAAAACATATCACCCATGTCCTGGTATATTAGTAACCCATGCTAAACTCAACCTAAGTAGATATTACATTTCTTGACAAATATTTAACCAATTGTAAAACGTTACTTATTGAACATTTTACTATCATAGATTTGCGTTCTATAAGGCAGTTGTCGGATCGTGCATGTTACTATCGTAGATCTGCGTTCTATAAGGCAGTTGTCAGATCGTGCATGTTACTATCGTAGATCTGCGTTCAATAAGGCAGTTGTCGGATCGTGCATGTTACTGTCATAGATCTGCGTTCTCTAAGGCAGTTGTAGTATAGTGCATGTTACTATCATAGATCTGCGTTCTATAAGGCAGTTGTCGGATCGTGCATGTTACTATCATAGATCTGCGTTATATAAGGCAGTTGTCGGATCATGCATGTTACTATCATAGATCTGCGTTCTATAAGGCAGTTGTCGGATCGTGCATGTTACTATCATAGATCTGCGTTCTATAATGTAGTTGTCGGATCGTGCATGTTACTATCATAGATCTGCGTTCTATAAGGCAGTTGTCGGATCGTGCATGTTGTGTCTCAAAGTGAGTATTTTACTAGCACATTATAATAATATTGTTAAATTTATTGGAAATAACTTGTACAAATGTCAAATTGTTTAATCTGTATTCAAGATTGTTAAATTAAATGAAGCTTCATTGCTATAGTTATTTTAACTTTTATTATTCTTCTTTGAAGTAGTACGCGTTGTACAATGGTGGACGCTTTAAAAAATGATCAACTTTATAGCACTTCTGTATGTCAGTGCAACTATATTGTACTATTTGTTAGTCCGTCACTTCGATTGTAACAAAAAGTAATTTATTGCTCAATGGTAAGTTGACTGATAGTTGCTACAATGTAATTATCGACTTCGTGGCTCCTCCGTACGTTAATGCAACTATAATGTACTATTTGTTAGTCCCGTCACTTCGATTGTAACAAAAAGTAATTTATTGCTCAATGGTAAGTTGACTGATAGTTGCTACAATATAATTATCGACTTCGTGGCTCCTCCGTACATTAATGCAACTATAATGTACTATTTGTTAGTCCCGTCACTTCGATTGTAACAAAAAGTAATTTATTGCTCAATGGTAAGTTGACTGATAGTTGCTACAATGTAATTATCGTCTTCGTGGCTCCTCCGTACGTTAATGCAACTATAATGTACTATTTGTTAGTCCGTCACTTCGATTGTAACAAAAAGTAATTTATTGCTCAATGGTAAGTTGACTGATAGTTGCTACAATGTAATTATCGTCTTCGTGGCTCCTCCGTACGTTAATGCAACTATAATGTACTATTTGTTAGTCCCATCACTTCGATTGTAACAAAAAGTAATTTATTGCTCAATGGTAAGTTGACTGATAGTTGCTACAATGTAATTATCGTCTTCGTGGCTCCTCCGTACGTTAATGCAACTATAATGTACTATTTGTTAGTCCCGTCACTTCGATTGTAACAAAAAGTAATTTATTGCTCAATGGTAAGTTGACTGATAGTTGCTACAATGTAATTATCGTCTTCGTGGCTCCTCCGTACGTTAATGCAACTATAATGTACTATTTGTTAGTCCCGTCATTTCGATTGTAACAAAAAGTAATTTATTGCTCAATGGTAAGTTGACTGATAGTTGCTACAATGTAATTATCGTCTTCGTGGCTCCTCCGTACGTTAATGCAACTATAATGTACTATTTGTTAGTCCCGTCACTTCGATTGTAACAAAAAGTAATTTATTGCTCAATGGTAAGTTGACTGATAGTTGCTACAATGTAATTATCGTCTTCGTGGCTCCTCCGTACATTAATGCAACTATAATGTACTATTTGTTAGTCCGTCACTTCGATTGTAACAAAAAGTAATTTATTGCTCAATGGTAAGTTGACTGATAGTTGCTACAATGTAATTATCGTCTTCGTGGCTCCTCCGTACGTTAATGCAACTATAATGTACTATTTGTTAGTCCGTCACTTCGATTGTAACAAAAAGTAATTTATTGCTCAATGGTAAGTTGACTTATAGTTGCTACAATGTAATTATCGTCTTCGTGGCTCCTCCGTACGTTAATGCAACTATAATGTACTATTTGTTAGTCCCGTCACTTCGATTGTAACAAAAAGTAATTTATTGCTCAATGGTAAGTTGACTGATAGTTGCTACAATGTAATTATCGTCTTCGTGGCTCCTCCGTACGTTAATGCAACTATAATGTACTATTTGTTAGTCCGTCACTTCGATTGTAACAAAAAGTAATTTATTGCTCAATGGTAAGTTGACTGATAGTTGCTACAATGTAATTATCGTCTTCGTGGCTCCTCCGTACGTTAATGCAACTATAATGTACTATTTGTTAGTCCGTCACTTCGATTGTAACAAAAAGTAATTTATTGCTCAATGGTAAGTTGACTGATAGTTGCTACAATGTAATTATCGTCTTCGTGGCTCCTCCGTACGTTAATGCAACTATAATGTACTATTTGTTAGTCCCATCACTTCGATTGTAACAAAAAGTAATTTATTGCTCAATGGTAAGTTGACTGATAGTTGCTACAATGTAATTATCGTCTTCGTGGCTCCTCCGTACGTTAATGCAACTATAATGTACTATTTGTTAGTCCCGTCACTTCGATTGTAACAAAAAGTAATTTATTGCTCAATGGTAAGTTGACTGATAGTTGCTACAATGTAATTATCGTCTTCATGGCTCCTCTGTACGTTAATGCAACTATAATGTACTATTTGTTAGTCCCGTCATTTCGATTGTAACAAAAAGTAATTTATTGCTCAATGGTAAGTTGACTGATAGTTGCTACAAGGTAATTATCGTCTTCGTGGCTCCTCCGTACGTTAATGCAACTATAATGTACTATTTGTTAGTCCCGTCACTTCGATTGTAACAAAAAGTAATTTATTGCTCAATGGTAAGTTGACTGATAGTTGCTACAATGTAATTATCGTCTTCGTGGCTCCTCCGTACATTAATGCAACTATAATGTACTATTTGTTAGTCCGTCACTTCGATTGTAACAAAAAGTAATTTATTGCTCAATGGTAAGTTGACTGATAGTTGCTACAATGTAATTATCGTCTTCGTGGCTCCTCCGTACGTTAATGCAACTATAATGTACTATTTGTTAGTCTGTCACTTCGATTGTAACAAAAAGTAATTTATTGCTCAATGGTAAGTTGACTGATAGTTGCTACAATGTAATTATCGTCTTCGTGGCTCCTCCGTACGTTAATGCAACTATAATGTACTATTTGTTAGTCCCGTCACTTCGATTGTAACAAAAAGTAATTTATTGCTCAATGGTAAGTTGACTGATAGTTGCTACAATGTAATTATCGTCTTCGTGGCTCCTCCGTACGTTAATGCAACTATAATGTACTATTTGTTAGTCCGTCACTTCGATTGTAACAAAAAGTAATTTATTGCTCAATGGTAAGTTGACTGATAGTTGCTACAATGTAATTATCGTCTTCGTGGCTCCTCCGTACGTTAATGCAACTATAATGTACTATTTGTTAGTCCCATCACTTCGATTGTTACAAAAAGTAATTTATTGCTCAATGGTAAGTTGACTGATAGTTGCTACAATGTAATTATCGTCTTCGTGGCTCCTCCGTACGTTAATGCAACTATAATGTACTATTTGTTAGTCCCGTCACTTCGATTGTAACAAAAAGTAATTTATTGCTCAATGGTAAGTTGACTGATAGTTGCTACAATGTAATTATCGTCTTCGTGGCTCCTCCGTACGTTAATGCAACTATAATGTACTATTTGTTAGTCCCGTCATTTCGATTGTAACAAAAAGTAATTTATTGCTCAATGGTAAGTTGACTGATAGTTGCTACAATGTAATTATCGTCTTCGTGGCTCCTCCGTACGTTAATGCAACTATAATGTACTATTTGTTAGTCCCATCACTTCGATTGTAACAAAAAGTAATTTATTGCTCAATGGTAAGTTGACTGATAGTTGCTACAATGTAATTATCGTCTTCGTGGCTCCTCCGTACATTAATGCAACTATAATGTACTATTTGTTAGTCCCGTCATTTCGATTGTAACAAAAAGTAATTTATTGCTCAACGATAAGTTGACTGATAGTTGCTACAATGTAATTATCGTCTTCGTGGCTCCTCCGTACGTTAATGCAACTATAATGTACTATTTGTTAGTCCGCCACTTCGATTGTAACAAAAAGTAATTTATTGCTCAATGGTAAGTTGACTGATAGTTGCTACAATGTAATTATCGTCTTCGTGGCTCCTCCGTACGTTAATGCAACTATAATGTACTATTTGTTAGTCCGTCACTTCGATTGTAACAAAAAGTAATTTATTGCTCAATGGTAAGTTGACTGATAGTTGCTACAATGTAATTATCGTCTTCGTGGCTCCTCCGTACGTTAATGCAACTATAATGTACTATTTGTTAGTCCCGTCACTTCGATTGTAACAAAAAGTAATCTATTGCTCAATGGTAAGTTGACTGATAGTTGCTACAATGTAATTATCGTCTTCGTGGCTCCTCCGTACATTAATGCAACTATAATGTACTATTTGTTAGTCCGTCACTTTGATTGTAACAAAAAGTAATTTATTGTTCAATGGTAAGTTGACTGATAGTTGCTACAATGTAATTATCGTCTTCGTGGCTCCTCCGTACGTTAATGCAACTATAATGTACTATTTGTTAGTCCCGTAACTTCGATTGTAACAAAAAGTAATTTATTGCTCAATGGTAAGTTGACTGATAGTTGCTACAATGTAATTATCGTCTTCGTGGCTCCTCCGTACGTTAATGCAACTATAATGTACTATTTGTTAGTCCGTCACTTCGATTGTAACAAAAAGTAATTTATTGCTCAATGGTAAGTTGACTGATAGTTGCTACAATGTAATTATCGTCTTCGTGGCTCCTCCGTACGTTAATGCAACTATAATGTACTATTTGTTAGTCCCATCACTTCGATTGTAACAAAAAGTAATTTATTGCTCAATGGTAAGTTGACTGATAGTTGCTACAATGTAATTATCGTCTTCGTGGCTCCTCCGTACGTTAATGCAACTATAATGTACTATTTGTTAGTCCCGTCACTTCGATTGTAACAAAAAGTAATTTATTGCTCAATGGTAAGTTGACTGATAGTTGCTACAATGTAATTATCGTCTTCGTGGCTCCTCCGTACGTTAATGCAACTATAATGTACTATTTGTTAGTCCCGTCATTTCGATTGTAACAAAAAGTAATTTATTGCTCAATGGTAAGTTGACTGATAGTTGCTACAATGTAATTATCGTCTTCGTGGCTCCTCCGTACGTTAATGCAACTATAATGTACTATTTGTTAGTCCCGTCACTTCGATTGTAACAAAAAGTAATTTATTGCTCAATGGTAAGTTGACTGATAGTTGCTACAATGTAATTATTGTCTTCGTGGCTCCTCCGTACATTAATGCAACTATAATGTACTATTTGTTAGTCCGTCACTTCGATTGTAACAAAAAGTAATTTATTGCTCAATGGTAAGTTGACTGATAGTTGCTACAATGTAATTATCGTCTTTGTGGCTCCTCCGTACGTTAATGCAACTATAATGTACTATTTGTTAGTCCCGTCACTTCGATTGTAACAAAAAGTAATTTATTGCTCAATGGTAAGTTGACTGATAGTTGCTACAATGTAATTATCGTCTTCGTGGCTCCTCCGTACGTTAATGCAACTATAATGTACTATTTGTTAGTCCGTCACTTCGATTGTAACAAAAAGTAATTTATTGCTCAATGGTAAGTTGACTGATAGTTGCTACAATGTAATTATCGTCTTCTTGGCTCCTCCGTACATTAATGCAACTATAATGTACTATTTGTTAGTCCCGTCACTTCGATTGTAACAAAAAGTAATTTATTGCTCAACGGTAAGTTGACTGATAGTTGCTACAATGTAATTATCGTCTTCGTGGCTCCTCCGTACGTTAATGCAACTATAATGTACTATTTGTTAGTCCGTCACTTCGATTGTAACAAAAAGTAATTTATTGCTCAATGGTAAGTTGACTGATAGTTGCTACAATGTAATTATCGTCTTCGTGGCTCCTCCGTACGTTAATGCAACTATAATGTACTATTTGTTAGTCCGTCACTTCGATTGTAACAAAAAGTAATTTATTGCTCAATGGTAAGTTGACTGATAGTTGCTACAATGTAATTATCGACTTCGTGGCTCCTCCGTACATTAATGCAACTATAATGTACTATTTTTTAGTCCCGTCACGTTGACGGTAACAAACAGTAATTTACATTTACAAACAGCCATTCGTCGATGGCAAGCTGACAAATGGCTGTTGCAAAGTTGTTACAAAAACCACTCTTCGGTATATTTGTAATAATTAATAGTTTGATAAAGCTAGGTTGGATGTTTATTGAACTATCTCATAGCAAAAACATTGTATATTTATATAATAGTTGTATTTACTTGAATGTAAATATATTTTTATAACCGTTATAATTTAAAAAAGTGTACATAATTTGTTCAAGACTAGGACTTAAATATTACTGTATGTAGTGTTATACATTTTATGCACATAAACAGTCAAAACCCACCCAATTTAGACCCTTCAGCGTGTTCACAATGTAACATTTGATAACATCACGAAAGCACGCAACGTAATTAGGAAAGCTTTTAACATAAAAGTACGTCATGGACATACCACTTTGATACAGCGATGAACATTATTAACCGGGGCATTATTGCCGACAAGGTGGAACCTGTGAGACAGACGAACCTTTTACTTTCTTCACAGTACTTTGACACAGTAATGAAATGTATCAGCTGGGTCGTTATTGACGACAAAGTGGAATATGTGAAACAGCCAACTCTTTTACTTTCTCCATCTTACTTTGACACGTCAATGAACGTTTACAGTCATGACACTATTGCCGACAAAGTGGAACCTAAGAGACAGCCTACACTTTTAATTTCTTCACAGTAATTTTAAAACAGCAGTGAACGTATACAGCCGGGACGTTATTGCCAACAAAGTGGAACCTATGAAACAGCCAACACTTTTACTTTCTTCACAGTTCTTTGACAAAGCAGTGAACGTATACAGCCGGGACGTTACTGCCAACAAAGTGGAACCTATGAGACAGCCAACACTTTTACTTTCTTCACAGAACTTTGACACACCAATCAACGTTTATAACCGGGACGTTAATGCCGACAAAGTGGAACTGCCAACACTTTTACATTCTTTACAGCACTTTGACATAGCAATTAAATGTATCAGCAGGAGCGATAGGTATTGTCTATATCTGTACTTTGTCGCACTTACTCATAAAAGATCACTCTCTTGATGACTTATGAAACTCAAAGAAAACGTACTGACTTTTCGCCATAATGTCGGTATCATTGGTAATAGTTTGCATTGTTTACTTTTAATTCAAATTAAATAAATAATAGTTTTAAAGCTATAATTTTCAACAGAATTATCAAAATGGTTATAACGAGTATAATGATACTTGCCAACGACTAATTAAATAAACAATGGTTGTCAATTTGTGGCTCCATCACAAACAAAGGACTTTACGACCAGCATTATTTCTAATTGTGATTGCACTATTTTGTTTATGCTATACCTTTGTTGACTTTAATCATAGTTGTTATTGCGTTTATGGAAATAATAATTGAAACGTATATTATGGAATAATTTAATGTTTCATCAAATTGTTTATCTGCCTTGTTCTGATGGACATGCACCAAACAGCTCACATAAACTATTTTACCATTGTAATCACTTACAATGCATTTTCATATGAAATGAAATATACTAGCAATAATGTGAGTAAATAAATTTATCACAACTCTGCTTTTTCGATTCTAAGCTTACGATATCGCTTACGTTTTCCTTAATTTTAATAAATATGTACCAATTTATTTAGACAAAACCACTGAGTGATATTTCGTATTATTGTTAGTAAAAAATTTCTCTCCGTCTTTGAAAAAGAGAAGTTTATAATTTTACCTAGTATTGAAATGGTAGCTAGAACAGTTTTACTCTTCTTTAATATATTTATATTTTTCATAACTAGTTTAGTCCATTATTTTACACACTTACGAAAATAAAGATGCTCCATGATCCATGACGAAGTATGTTTTAAATTTATGTTTCTCAACTAATTATGTACTTTCTTAAGATTGTTTAATCGTTTCCTTACATGCTTCCTTTGCTGTTCTTAAGAGGTCTGTGGTGGTAATCTTGAGGGCTGTACAGTAAAACGAAGTTAAAGATCCAATAACATCCTTCTTGTAATATATCGCCAACACCCGGCACCTTTCCATCAAAGAAGTAGGGGTTGTTTTTCCCATCACACTACCTATAGGTGTCAAGATGAAAATTATTACCTCGAAAAATAGGGTTTTTTATAATTACTGATTTACTGTTAGTATGTTATTACATAGAGAAAAAGATGAAAAGATCTCTTTCTTATGGCAGCAGCAAACGACTCAGTGGCAGTTACACTTATTGCAGATCTTCATAAATTTGTAGTAACACTTACTAAATTTATCATTCATGATTTTGAGGAGTATAAGGAGATTCCTTGACAATGGTGCTGGCCCTACCAACCGCTCAAACGACTCAGTGGCAGTTACGCCTATTGCAGATCTTCATAAATTTGTAGTAACACTTACTAAATTTATCATTCATGATTTTGAGGAGTTTAAGGAGATTCCTTGATAATGGTGTTGGCCCTAGCAACCACTCAAACGACTCAGTGGCAGTTACACTTATTGCAGATCTTCATAAATTTGTAGTAACACTTACTAAGTTTATCCTTCATGATTTTGAGGAGTATAAGGAGATTCCTTGACAATGGTGCTGGCTCTACCAACCACTCAAATCCCCCCCCCTCTGTGTTTGTGTATTTTTATATATTTTGTAGTTCATTGTTTTGTAATCATTATGCAGATAACACACTAGTCCTATATTAATGCCATTACTATTAACACTTATTATTAGGTTGTAATATTGCATAATTTTATTAAAATAACATAAATTACAATAAATTTTGCTCGGGACTATTTTAAAGAAACAGATTAATATTACTCCTTACATTGCTAATTTATTTAAACGTTACGTGTATTTAGTGGCTTTGAAGCTTAGCTGTACTTTTCGACGTGGGAAATGAAAGTTGTTCTTGTATTGTATTCTTTTGAATACATTTACATCTCGATAATTTGTAATTCTTATAATATGATGCTTTCTCCTGTATAATTTGAAACGTTTACACAATCTCGTAAAAATGTAAAGAATAAAAAATATAAACCAAACATTTTAATATTTTTTGACGGATTTAGTTTGATCAGTATTTTATTGCAGTACCTTATAGTATACCCCGGTAATTTATGATGCTTATAAAAGAATAAGCATCATAAATGAGCATCCTCATGCTTTCTCCTGTATCACAAAAAAATAAAATCTAATATTCTATTATTTTGTTACTGATATAGTGTTTTATTACATTATCTTATAGTATATTTGTAATACATTTAGTATGATTAAACTATTTAAGAATCAGGTATTACTATGATAGTTATAAAGGGCTATATAGTGTTTGAACAACCACTTAAGTTGTTGCTAAAGGAATTTCCTAGCTTCTTGCTCTCCCTCAAGTGCCGTAGAAAACACACAACAATGGAAGTTCACTTTGTGTAGCCTTTGTCGTCGGTACAAAAACCAGGACTTTTTCTTCCCTGTTACAGAACCGATCTTGTCTTATAGTTATTGTTTAACAAATTTATTTTTACGAGGACAATATCTGATATATATTGTAAATTGAATAATATATTTTGTAAAGTGATATAATATAAGGAACTTGAAAAATCATGTAAACAAATTAGTAAAATTATTTATTATTAAAACTTGTTTATCTAAATAGGAAAGGCTGGCCACCTTTTTAACCTTACTATTTCATGAGGTTACAAGAGTTAAGGGATGAATCGGTTTTATTTTAATTTACGATTCCAAATTAGGTAATTTATTAGTAAAAATCATCTATATTTGGTTTCAACACAAATAGATCATTATATGAACATTTCATAACCCTTGAAGATAGATTGAAAATCAACTTTTTATTAAATAAATACGTAACACATGAAATGGCCCTTTACAATTTTTCCAAATATATTTCAAATGGGTGGTTCGCAACTATAGTCCTTATATTTAATTTATATAACGCAAAAATGAATTTGTAATTGCCAATCCCGTTAGCTGTTCTTTTGTTCAAATATCATATGATAATAAATAGCACCAACACCAATAACTTTTTTCCACCTCAACACTTATATCAATTGTTGTTTAACTACACAGCTTTACAAACACATGCTCTAATATATTATATTTTTAGTTTATTTGTTTTCTTTCCTACTAAGGACTTATTTTTCATTCAAGTATCATATACTGAATAGTCCTGACTTCGCCACACTAATGTTTCATTTCATATACTACGTATACTGTGTGGGGGCAGTGTAAGTCGACTACTATGGCATGTACCATGAGAATGAGGGGCCATTTTGAACTGTGTATATTGTGGGGTTTTGTTATATTCTTTAATAGACATAATTTCTTCTTAAATATATTATTAATAGTAGTCATTAAAAAAACTGGAAATGTTTATGGTTTCATTTATGTTTGTTTTTTAAAGATTTCTTGTTCCTTCGAGTTATTTTATCCCATAAAAGATTCATAAATTCATTTTGGATTTTATATACTAAGGATTGTTTCTTAGGCAAACATACGTTATATGGTAAGCAAGTATAATGAATATATTAAACAATTTAAAGGGGGTTTATTTTAATTTAAGATTCCAAATTAGGTAATTTGTTATTACTAAAGCATCTTTGTGTTGTTTCAAAAAGAAACTTCATAACCCTTGACAATTGATACGCCAGTTACTAGATAACTAGACAAACCAGTTCAATACTGATGACAATATCAGACTATAATACAAGTTGGTGAACAATTAGTGAAGAGATTGGCAACTCTGTCGTGACGTCATAGTTTGATGAATTGATACAACCCTCATCTCGCCATCTAGTCCCATTGTTTGTAAGCATTTGTAAGACATTGTTATATAATGAGTGAATACTAGATTGGTTTATACAAGTATTATTATTATTATTTAAGAACACAAGGTACTTAACATAACATTGATCGTATAAGTTGAAGAATGCAAGTATTTATAAAAAATAAGTAAATATTTTCTTTAAACTATAAATTCTATAAAGTTGAGGAAAGGTACGTAAATCGTTGTTTTGCTACAAAAAGTGTTGTGTATATACGCGTGTTTGAGGTATGTGCGATGAAAAAGGATCGGTCTGTTTATATAATCACTAAAAATGTGAATACTATCACTTCATAAATAGGATATCTTCCAAATATTTAAACTAACAAACATTTAAATATAAAAGATGATCACCTAAACCTGTAAAAAGTAACAATGTCTAGAATTTTTGCTTTTATAACGTACATAATGCACTAACTTAGCTATATGCCAGATATGGCTTATGGAGTAGATATAACAATCACGAGTGAAGACTATGTCAAATATTGTTTACTATATTGCATTTATGTAGAAACTTGCCTTCCTTTGTATTTCAAAATATACTTTTATCTTAAGCATCTTAACATATCCAGTGAATCCTTTCTTAGAACTAATATATACAAAAATATTCTCTAATATTTTGTTGTACTTCAATAAGGTGAAATGGGTAGTATTTCAATTGGCCACCGTACATTCCGTTACTCAAAATATCTGTTTAATTCTAAATTAATATTTCAATACATAAAACATACACAAAAATACATAAAATAACGAGTAAACATATTTATGCTCAAGGAACGAGTGCAATATAGGTACAAGGACGTTTCCGTGACATAGTGCATTCGAATTAACCACCACATAAATTACAAAGAGGTTGTAATATATCAGGAAACTGACATATTACAGCCATAAATATGCCAAGAGTGAGGCTAGGGAACACGTTTTGTCTCACCTGTAACCGACGTAAATATAAATGTACTTCTGAACTTGCAACTAGTGAAAAAAATTTTCTAAAAAGTTTGTTGTAATTTTTATATGTATTTAAAATTTTAAGTGATCTGGTTGCCAAGTTTTTCAATGGAATTTAAATGTTGAATTTGTAACGGTGGGAAGGCCATGCCACATAAAATTCCTTTTCAAAAAGCTCTTTCAATAAATATCTTTTTTTCTATTATTACTTGAGATCTATTTTCATTTATGCACCACTGGAGACTGTGAAATGTAATAAATAGACAATATTAATTCAATACATTTTGAATATATCACCTAAAGGCTGTTCGTTTTAAACCAATGAGGAGAACCACGTTATTAAGGTAATCGTTCATATATAAGCCCTGTAGGTATTGAAGATAATTGTTTACAAACCTGTCTAAGATCATTGTTATAACACGTCTGTTGAAGTTACAAAGGTATTTGATGATTCTTTCATAATAATAGTCAGCTAATCATATTCGATTATCATAAGCTCATGGGTTGTTTTTTGAATAATGAATATTGCAAAAAAGACAAACATCAACCCTGTAAACGTTTCTTATTAGTGGAACTATTATGATATCAATATGTTTCTGAGAGGCCTCCCAATAACACACTTTAAATACCTTATGTGTTTAAGTCCTTTCATATCATATTGTTAAAACGTTTGAAGATTTTATTTCAGCCTCCAGGAATTTAGAGGAAATTTTAGAATTTTGAGGAAATTAGAATCAACTTATAACGGTCATTAACAGATTTAAAAATAGTATTATAAAATAAACATTTAAACAAATTTAAATTAATACATACATGTGAATGGGTGATTGTTAAAAGGGCTCTGAGTAAATTTTTTTAGGTTTTGAGTTAAGTACAGTTTTCAGCTATTTAAGGATAAGTGCACATTTGAGTGCTAAAAGGGACTTCATTTCAACATTATATCATAGGTTTTCCTGCCTCTTAATTTTCGAAATGAGTGTAAGAAGGGACCTGAGGCAGTGACTGAGGTTCCTTTTAACACTCACTGGTCGGTACAACTGCCAGCGCCTGCCGCCAATATTGCTCATCAGCTGCCTAATATTTAACACAGTAAAATGAGTGAAAGTGATGAAAATAGTGATATAAAGTCCACTAAAGTGTAGAAAAAGATAAAACATCCTGAATAAAGGCCCGGAAGAAGTGGCTTCATTTTGTATGCATTACAATCAGAACTTTGTCCCAGAATCTGTGACTGAACTCCACCTATTTTCAGACAACTATCCAGGGCAGAATAAAAATCACAGTGTCGAGGGTGTCTTGGGTTTAAGACACTGGTTGATTTCAACATGTTAAACAGTTCTTTACTCTTCGAGGACATTCCTACAATCTGTGTGACAGGAGGTTCATCGTAATTAAACGGCTTATACGTAAATGTGACCAAATTTACACACCAAGAGAAATCTTTGAAATCATTAGAAATGCAGAAAATAAACACCCAGGAACTGTTACACTTGTTACAATAATCAGTTGTCTACAGTTGATTATTGGTTTTGCTGTTTGGTGGCCAAAGTTTTATAAAACGATGATAGTGTCTTTAGAAACTAATCATTTATAAAGAAAAAAAAAAACTTTAGTATTTCAAAGTATCATTAATTTGAGTACTCCACTACCAAAGGAACGATGAAGGCTAGTTAGTACATAAGTATGGGAGATCTAATATGTTTTGATATTTTTATCCTATGAAAAAACAATATTGTAACCATACTTTAAGAAGAAGAATACACTCTAGGAAAAGTTGCAATAAAAAGAAAAATCCTGATATTATTAAAGCTATGCCATATACAGTATACTGGATGAACATGTGGAGTTGTACAGTGAAATCTTCCAGTAGCCCACAACATAAGTGGATAATGATTTAGAATAAAATTAATTTCCATGTTAAATTTGTAACTTATTTAGTAAATAACTGAGTCTCCTAATCATCAGAGTTAAATAAACATTTTACTACACATTATGCTTATTATTCTCATTACTTTAAATAAAATAATTTAACAGGATTATAAAATGAAACTTGCTGAGTGTTAAAAGGGACCTGAGTCAACAATGTTCTTTATTTTTTATGAAATTATGTATTGTAATATATTTTTGAAAAATTGTCATCTAAATAATCAAGTTTTGTAGAGTATCACATAATTTTTACATTGCCTAATTATAAAAACTTTTCCCACTAAACAGTTTTTTATTTTTTACTCAAAATCTTGAAAACGTGACTCAGGGCCCTTCTAACAATCACTCATTCATATATGTTTTTAGTTAAAGTTGTCCAAATATATTTATATAGTTCTTTTTAAAATCACTACACAATAAAAATGTTTTGATAGTTCAAAGAACAGTAACTATTGCATTTTTGGAGGATGAAAATTAAAGTTATTGTTTTTTATATACTAATGGTCGATCTTAATGTAATATTAGGAGTTTAATATTAGATACAAAAAGGGGGAAGGAGGGTAGCTAGGTTAATTAATCTTGTTTGTAGGTTAACGCTAGATACTAAAGTATCTAGAAATATTGATCAGTGCTGCCATTTGTATTCTGTACTATTTACACTTTGTAAGGATGAGGTATGTAAATAATTTGACTTGCACTGAATTGTTAGGTATTAAGTACATTTTGTAAGGAATTTTTAAAATGTGTATCGTTATACAAAAGTCATGACTTATGAAATATAACAATGTATTCGTGCTATTTTTTACCGATAACAACAACAACAAACAATATAGGGGGAAAACACCATAGAGACCTTCATTGTCTTTTCGTATTCTTTATTATTTAATAAACACCTTGATTGCCGAGTGTTTTTAAGTTCTAGAACTACGAGGAGTGAGAAAATGTTTCAACCAATCGCGTGACGGATGCTAGCAAACTGCTACCAAAGCAACGCAGTTACGTCTTGCATTGCGCTTTAAATGCAGGTATTTTATGTACAATCCTTTTGTTTGATATTCTTAATATAAGTGTAAGAAAACATTTTATGATCACGGACTTGACATTATTGTTTCCTATTGTTTATAAACTATTGTTATCACATTATTTATATTTTGTTATATTGTAATGTTGTTTAACCAATTAAACATGCTTTAAAGTGCGTGTTTTTGTACCTCAACGAGTAAGTATTTTTTGTCCTATATCACACGATGTAACTTGGCAATACCGCGCGCCATAGCTTCATTCAAATGCGCTCATGTCAAGCCCAGCCATTCAATAAATAAAATATAATTGGCGGTATCCTCAAATTATATTAATTGTTACACGAACTATACTGAAAAGGATTATTTTCAAACTACGTAAATAATGCAGCTCTTTGAGTTGACAAACAGTTAACAAATCAATATTTAATTTGTTTAAACAAAATAGCCTGATGTTATTTACCATTTATCTCGTATATCCCGGGGTTTATAGTTTTTTTTTGTCTAATGAATACAGTTTTTTATTTAGCATAATACGTGTTGGTACACATACAGTACAAGTAAACGTCACTCAACACAAATTTATTACAACAAGCACAAAATGCATAAATATATTATTGTGATCGATTTCGGTGAAGGTGAGCGTAGTTTACCGAAATCGATCATCATAATATTTGTGCATTTTGTACTTGTATTGTAATATATTTGTGCATTTTTTGCTTGTATTGTAATACATTTGTGCATTTTGTACTTGTAATGTAATACATTTGTGCATTTTGTACTTGTATTGTAATATATTTGTACATTTTGTTCTTATATTGTAACATATTTGTGCATTTTGTGCTTATATTGTAATATATTTGTGCATTTTGTGCCTGTATTGTAATAAATTTGTGCATTTTGTGTGTGTGTATTGTATAATTGTGCATTGTGACTTTATTGTTATATTTGTGATTTTGTGCTAGTATGTGTAATATTTGTGCATGTGTGTGTTGTATTGTAAGTATTTGTGATTTTGTGCTGTGTTGTGTAATATTTGTGTGTGTGTGCTGTATTGTAATGTGTTGTGTGCATGTTGTATGTGTTTATTGTGTAGTGTTTGTGTGTTGTTTGTTGTGGTTTGTCTGTTTGTATATTGTGTTATATGTATGTGTATGAATTTATTTTTCATTTATATTGTAGTATCTATTGTTATTTGTTGGTTTTTCTTAGAATTTTGATTTGTGCATATATTAATTATTATTTTAGTTTTAATGTAACTTATGGTCTTATGTCTGCAAAGATACCGTCAAAAGCGATGTTTTCTTTAATCACTTGTATATTTGCAAATGCTAACTCTAATTTCAATGTTATAGAATATTTAATTATTTTTAACTCGCTCATATTACTAAAACAAATTGGCATTTATATTTACCAATATTACTAATGTAAAATATTATGTAAATATTGATGGAAAATAAATCTTTATTACATTTAATTTGGATCAATATAGACGAAAAACATAAATACATTCATTGTGTTTCGTATTCTTTATATTTAATAAAACCTTGATTACAAGTTCTTTAAAGTCTAGAAATAACGAGTGAGTAAAATGTTTCAAACCAATGTATGACGTATGCTAGTAAATAAGCTACCAAAGCAACACAGTTACGTCTTGCATTGCGCTTTAAATGCAGGCATTTTATGTACAACCCTTTTGTTTGATATTGTTAATATAAGCGTAAGTAAACATTTTATGATCATGGACTTGACATTATTCTTTCCTATTGTTTATAAACTATTGTTATCACATTATTTATATTTTGTATATATTGTAATTTGTTTAAACAATTAAACCATGTTTCAAAGTGCTGTATTTGTACTCAAATAAGTAATTTTTTCTCTAATCACTCGATTTAACTTGGCTAACTCGCGTGACTTCAAATAAGCATGTCAGTTTCAAATGCTGTCTGCATGTCAACTAGCCACAGCCATTCAATAAATCAAAATAATCGTGGGTTGAAATAAAGTCTAATATTAATATGAATGGAATTCAGCAGAATACGTATACTGAGAATGCGATATAATTTTAAATTGTTCTTTGCAAATAATGTACCTTTTGAAATGTACTCGAATAATGTTGGAACAATATGTTGGTACTTAATGTTGTTCTTTAGATTATTAAATATTGCTATGTTATTTTACAAATGTTATTAGAATACGTAGAGGTGCCGGTTGGGTTAGCTAATTCCTTGTTGGTCTAGTGTGGAGATACATGGTTTGTCAATAGAAATGTTAAAGGGTTGTGTTATACCAGTGTTCATGTCATCGGTATAATAAATACAAAAATAGTCGGACTTTATTTATATAATGACTAATTGATTATTCACACTCATTCGGAACGGTATCGTCTTGTCCTGAAGATGATCAATAATAATAATATTGCATTGATAACTTTAATGAATAAAAATATCGCAGTCATTTTTGACATGGTATTGTAAAAATTAGTCACTATTTAGAATTATATTTAATTTTCCTTCATAATTATTTGTAATACTTGAAGTATAGTAAAATTTATTATGTGCATTTTACTTAATATTAATATATTTGACTGCTCCAGTAAATTGTACTATATTTGTTATAGCAATTATCATTTTTGTGCTTGTACTCACTATTATGAACATTTGAGTGCAAGGTGTTTTTGACTATCTATGTAATACATTTGTGTTGGGTTACGTGTATTTGTACTGCTAAAGAATATGTGAAACCATCCCACAGTTTATGTTTTAATTGTTGTCATATATTTGAAATTGATAATTAATTGTAACTGTGGGTGCAACAATACATGAAGTTGTTGTTTAAAGTATAAAAAAACTTTAAATATACCGGAATTTATAAGTTTTACCTTTATACTGTTTAAATATCGTGGCTGCTAATGTTTTTGGAAAAATTAAATTTCTTAGACATTTAGATTCAGAGATCATACATGACTATAAATTAATTATTTTATTAATAATATAAATGTATGGGTCCTGTATTGTTAAAATATCAAAAACATTTTTCTTTAAACAACAATAACAATACCGTAACAGTTAAAAATAAACACGTTAATACTATCTGATTTTCAATGTAACTAACATTAAGTAAAACTATTTAGATGTATCTTTAATCATATGATTTATATTTACTGTTTATAAGTAATAAACAAAAGCACAGCTGCTGTGTGATATGAAACCTTTATTTACATTAATGTAATGGAACCCTTACAGTACCTTACACGCAACGCACAAACGCACTAAATACCTTTCTTGTAACGTAGTAAATATTGGTTTCTGTTCCCATAGCTGTTCCATAGGTTTGCTGTTATAAAGGATTGGTGAAAATATTGTAGTGTCAGTTAAATATAGAAGCCTAATTTCGTATGCTCGTATTAGTGTAAAATATAGAGAATTTACGTTCTCTACAAATACTTATTTTTTAATTGTAAGTTATTAAAAAACATAGTTACCATTGTTTCAAAGCTGTACTGATAAACTGTATAGTAACAGTTCAAAAATTAATATAATTCAAAATGAATCGTGGGTTGAAATAAAAAGATAATGTTATGATATAGAATGAATGGGAAATTTCAGTCAGAATACTTGTATATTGGCAATTGCGATATAATTGTTGTAAATTGTTCTTTGCAAAAATGTACCTTGTATTTGAATATGTACTCGGTAATAATTAGTTGGACACATATGTATGGTACCTACTGTTGTTTCTTTAGATTTATTTCTAATTATTGACTAATTTAGTATTGTAAAATGTATTAGAATACGTAGGTGGGTGGCCGGGTTGGGGTATAGCCTAATTCCATTGTGTGGTCTAGGTGTGGGAGGGACAATGGTAGTCATAGAAAATGTTTAAAAGGGTTAGTTTATTACCACTGGCTGTTCATTTGTCATCGGGATATTAATTAAATACAAATAAGTAGTCGGACTTTGATTGTTATAATGACTACATTTGATTATATCACACTCATTCGAAATCCGTAATCGTCCTTGTCTTGAAGACTGTATCTCAATAATAAATAAATATTCATAAAATCTTTAGATGAATAAAAATATCGCAGTCTATATTTGAACACGGATGACTGTGAAGAATTATCAACTACTGAAGGAATTAAGAATTTATTCTTCCTTCATAATTATTTGGTAAATAAATTAAGTAATAAAATTTGATATAATACATACAATCATAAATAGTATTTTCTATACTCCTCGCTCCACGGAAAATTGTATAAACATTTTATGAAACTATAACTGTTATAGCAATAATCTTTTTAGCTGTACCTCACCCTATATATTTGTAACAGTTGAGGGCCAAGGTGGATGTATGTTGGACTATCTGATGGTAAAACATTTTATTTTTCTGTAATAATTTTTACTTCTCAATGTAAAAATATATTTGTCAAAACAAACACTATTACAATAAAAAATGTGTCTAGTTAGTCTAGCATTCTCAACACTAGGACACCAATAGTGTTGTGTATAGTGTTATATATTTTATGTATATAAAACAGTAAAATTCACCGAATTTATACCTTTCAGCGTGATCACGGTGTAAAACTTGGTGACATCACAAAAGCACGCAACGTAATTAGGAAAGCTTTTAGCATAAAATGCGTCACGGACACACCACTCTGACACAGCAATGAACGTTACCAGCCTGTGGAACCTGTGAGACAGGCGAACCTTTTACTTTCTGGTCAGTGTGGGTATTAGTTACAATTGTCATTTGAGCATTGACACGTAGTTAGCCTGTAAACTATTTTTAATGAACCCATTAAAATACCTTGCCACGTTTTAATAGATTAGTATTGACTATACAAAAAGACAGACCGAGGCAAAGTTATTGCGTATATGCGGTTCTATGCTGATATCTAACGGTGAACTGTTTCAAATAAGCACTCGGACACGGTTTGGTGAACTATTATCTTAGTTATTAGTCATTTCATCGTGTGCTGGAAAGAGACAGAGAGAAGGATGAAAAGAGACAGAGAGGGAGATCACGGGCACTACCGGTGAAAACTGAACAAAAACTAATTTTACATAACAGGAAAACTGGCTTTACGGGACCCATATGAGAGGAAAGTTTTCTTGTTTAAGTAGTCAAAGCTATTATTCACATCTACATTTACGACTAGTATTGAATATCATAATTACAATAAATGGCAGTATCACTCTAGGCCAAAGGTAAAAACTGTGGCGTTATCAAAACTACTTCTCTGAAAAATATTTTAGAAACATAATAATGTTTAAATATGCATAAATTCAAGCACACTGATTGATCTGAGAGAGCGGATACGCGTTGTTTTCCTGAGAACTCTTATTAAAATAACGAAGGTAATTTTACATTTGTATAAATATTCTGTTGAAAATCCTCTCAGTTTTTTTACTTTTAAGGTACTAAATTTTCCAGTAGTTTTGTGAAATGGAGCTTTAAGCTTGAGGACTTACAGCATGATTCAGACTTCCTACTCATGCTTTAACTTAACACTTGAAACTTAACTTAAAGTATCGTCGGTCATGAGCACTTGAGGGGCACAAACGTGTGGAACACACACTTACACTTAAACTACTGACGTGACACACAGCACTGGACATTGCAAGCTGCAACTCGACCTATCCAGACCGAGCCTCCGACCACGCACTTCAACTAAAACTTTCTAACTAGACAAGCTTGTTATCGAAATAATTAATATGCTTTTCAATAGAACAAACAAACATGGTACATAAAAGTTGAATGTACACTAAAATGACATAAAACTAGAATTTAGTCGGTGCAGATTTAAAGGCTGACTGGTGTGTAACACACCGGTGGTTCCTACCTCGTCTTTACCTTTAAGTCAGTGAGTGAACTTAATTTGTTAATTTAATGAAAAATGCGTGGAAAGTAATAGCAATGAGTACACATCTCTATAAGTAGTGTTCTCCGTGTTAAAAATGCAGCCTGGGCACAAAGCTTGAAAATTTTAGTTCGGTCGATGGACGGTAGATCGTACAGGGTGTCTACCTTTCAGCCAATGAGTGGAAAGAGGGCGCATAATCTGTCTTTTTTTTATTTATATTTTCATTTGTTCATAAGACGCCGATCGTCAAGATATGGGCGAATATGGATTTCGAATGAGTGTGGTGAGTGTAGATGAGAGAATGTAGTCATCGTTACAAACTAAGGCCGACTATTCCTTAGAAAGTGTCATTAATTAATAGCCCAATGACAAATGAACAGCCGGTGATTATCAGCTGATCCTTCTCAAAATGTATTGACTCTGATTGAGATCGAACTGAAAACATTTAGCACATGAAGCTGGGATTGAACCAACTACGCTACTTTGTCTAATTACTATCTCTGTCTCTCTCGTACTGTCTTTACTCAGAGCAGAACACTATCTCGGTGGTTTATTAAACTTTAAGAAAACGGACTGGCTTTTGTGATAGGATTTGTTATTATTACAGAGACTTGTATTTGTTGGTAGAAGTGTCATATTAATTAAATAGATATATTTGAAACACATTAAAAAAACCAAGGTAATTAATTCACTTTCCAATTAAAAAATAAAGATAAAATAGCATACATAGATCATTTTCATTAGCATTATCAAAATGAGTAGCTGAAAATAATGAGCACCATAATAATTGCCAACAACTAATTAAATGAACAATGCTTGTCAATTTGTGAGTCCATCACAAACAGAGGACCAACATTATGTCTAATTGTGATTGCAGTGTTTTGTTTATGGCATGCCTTTGTTGGATTTAATCATAGTTTACGTGCATTTTATGGAAATAATAATGGCAACGTGTACTGTGTTATAATTTAACGTTTCATGAAAATGTTGATCTACCTTGTTCTGATGGACATGCAATGAACAGCTCACTTAAACTGTTTTACCATTGTAATCACTTACACACATACATTTTTTAATAGAATAAAATTTACAAATAATTAATGTAAGTAAACGAATACATAATTATTCTGCTCTTCAACGATTCGTATGCTTAAATGTTCACTTAATTCTTTCTTAATTTTAACATCAGTGGACCAATGAATATTGAAACAACCACTGATTGATAATTCATATTATTGTTGGTAAACAAATTCATATGCACCTTTAAAAATAAAAGTTTTTTTTTTATTTAGAAATGAAATTGTACTGTGGAAAGTATGTTTTAAATTTATGTTTATCAACTATTTATGTATTTTCTTAAGATCGTTTAATCGTTCCTTACATGCTTCCTTTGCTGTTCTAAATCTTATCCTCGTCAACTTGTTAAAATACATATTCTATATTTTTTCAAGTTAATTTCTGATGATCCCCTTACTATTAACCGACTATTTTCAATAATTACGTACCCACAATTATTAAATAAAAATATATTTTCCCTGTTTAATCCCGTTCTCTGAAATACGATAGTGTAAAGTATCTTACCTATGTCATCACAAATGATAAACAACTTTGCCCCTAAATGTAGCAATCTTCACTGTTACATCTTGATTAACAATTACATTAAATAGAATATAAGAATTTAAACTGATATCCTAATTTTTATAGACTGTAGCATGATGTTCATTAATTTATTGAAATTCATTTATTTCTTAACTATAAAGGAATTGCAGTTATTGATTTATAATTTATACGAATTATGTTCTAAAATTAAAGATTAAGCTTTTGGAGGTTTATTAAACAAATAGAAAATGTTTCTGAAAAAAACATAGCAATATATAACAAAATAATCTAATAAAGATGACGTAGGTGATATTATTATGAAAACCTTACATAATCCTTACAACATACTTATACAATAAGTTCTACACAGAACCTTGCTTAGCAAAGTTTGATATATCTAGGAAATTGAAAGGTCATGGAGTAATCTAGAGTAGTCGTACCTTGAGTAAGGTTGTACAGTAAAACGAAGTTAAAGATCCAATAACATCCACTCTTGTAATATATCGTCAACTCCCGGCACCTTTCAATCAAAGAAGTAGGGGTTGTTTTTCCCATCACACTACCTATAAGTGTCCAGATGAAAATTATCACCTTGTGAAATAAGTTTTGTTTTCATAACTGTTGATATACTGGTAGAATGTTATTACACAGAATAAAAGAAACAAGGTCGGCTTTATTATGGCAGAACCAAACGTCTCAGTAGCAGTTACCCCTGATGTAACTACTAACATAACTAATAGCCTCATAATTTTGTAGTAACAGTTACTAAGATCCCTTGACAATAGTGTTGGCCCTACCATCTACTTAAAGAACAGGAGAACTAACTATTCGATATACCTATTCAGGCAATATTTGATGTTACTTCTGTTTCTCTCTTCTCTGTGGTTATTGTAAAAAATAATAAATAATATCATTAAAAGTGAGTTAAGAAATACATTAAAATTGAGTATATTAATTAATAATATTGTGTAATAGCATTTTCTCATATATTTTAGTTAAATAATACATTATAACATAGCTCTATGTAACTACTCGCCACTCTACGTAACTAATTGCCACTCTAAGTAACTACTCTGCACACTACGTAACTATTCACCACTCTAAGTAACTACTCGCCATTCTACGTAACTACTCACCATTCTATGTAATTACGCACCACTTTAAGTAACTACACGCCACTCTAATTAACTACTCTCTACACTACGTAACTACTCGCCACTCTACGTAATTACTCGCCACTCTAAGTAACTACTCGCCACTCTAAGTAACTACTCGCCACTCTACGTAACTACTCGCCATTCTAAGCAACTTTCTCCTCGTCATGCTTTCTCCTGTATAATAAAAAAAATAAAAATCTAACATTTCATTATTTTGTTACAGATATAGTATTTTATTGCAGTATCTTATAGTATATTTGTAATATATTTAGTATGATTACATTATTTAAGAATGAAGTATTCCTATGATAGTTATAAAGGACTATCTTCTAGTTGAACAACAACTTAAGTTGTTGCCAAAGGAATTTCCTAGCTTCTCGCCCTCCCCTAAGTGCCGTAGAGAACACACAACAATGGAAGTTCACTTAGTGTAGCCTTTGTCGTCGGTACAAAAACCGGGGGTGGTTCTTCCCTGTTACAGAACCATTCTTGTCTTATAGTTGTTTAACAGCATTTTTTTACGAGGACAATTTCTAATATATATTGTAAATTGAATAATATATTTTGTAAAGTGATATAATATAAGGAACTTGAAAAATCATGTGAACAAATTAGTAAAATTATGTATTTTAAAAACTAGTTTATCTAAATAGGATAGGCTGGCCTCCTTTTTAACCTTACTATTTCATGAGGTTACAAGAGTTGAGGGATGAATCAGTTTTATTTTAATTTCCAAATAGGTAATTTATTAGTAAAAATCATCTATATTTGGTTTCAACACAAATAGATCATTATATGAACATTTCATAACCCTTGAAGATAGATTGAAAATCAACTTTTTATTAAATAAATACATAATACATGAAATGGCCCTTTACAATTTTTCCAAATATATTTCAAATGGGTGGTTCGCAACTATAGTCCTTATATTTAATTTATATAAAGCAACAATGCATTTGTAATTGCCAATCCCGTTAGCTGTTCTTTTGTTCAAATATCATATAATAATAAATAGCACCAACACCAATTACTTTTTTCCACCTCAACACTTATATCAATAAAACTAAGAACAATGAAATCTTAAACTGAACAATATAACAACATTTAAAATATAACAAGATGTAATCATGTGTGGCATGTCATCCTAAATCAAACAACTAGACATAGTAATGAAAACATGAACAAGTAGTAATTAATATTAATATAAAATCTTTAAATTAAATAGTAACAATTTAAAATTCTAACGAGATACTGGTCATTTGGTTTTAAAAGAAACGTAAAACAGTAATCTCATCATTTATTTTATCACCATTAATTGCTACGCTACTCTCTCATTACTCACCATTAACATGCTACTCTCTCATTACTCTCTCATTCCTTCCTTATATATATATTCTATTCATTCTACACAGTCATTAGATTTCCAAATAGACCAATCTCTACCATGCTGATGAAATCATCAGACTACAGTACAAGTTGTTGAACAATTAATAAACAGATTGGCAACACTGTCGTGACGTCATAATTTGATGAATTGATACAACCCTCAACTCGCCATGCAGGCCTATTGTTTGTAAGCATTTGTAAAAAATTAATATTGGTAGGAAGTGAATAATAGATTGTTTTATACGTGTTTTATTATTTAAGAACTCGAGGTACCTAACTTGATACCTGATATTTGATCATATTTCAACTTGCAACGAACTGTATTACATTTATAATATCCATGTTTATTCTATAGGTATTAACCAATCAGGATAACAATCCTAATTGGTTAATATTAACAATTGATGGTAAACTTTACCTCTTTTGTTCCGCCACCAATCTTCAGTTTTTTCTTACACTACCGGTTTCGGAGACTAATCTCCATCTTTAGGTTTTCACTATTCAGTACACACTAAACCATTAAAGTTTAAAATACTTGAGTTTGCATTTTTTGAATCACTAATGGTTGTTTTTTTGTGAATCACAACCGTTAGTGATTCAAAAAATGAAAACTCAAGTATTTTAAACTTTAATGGTTTAGTGTGTAGTGAATAGTGAACACCTGAAGATGGAGATTAGTCTCCCAAACCGGTAGTGTAAGAAAAAACTGAAGATTGGTGGCGGAACAAAAGAGGTAAAGTTTACCATCAAATGTTAATTTATAATATATGTATTCTCTGTCAAGCGAGTTCCCGTTTTATAAAAAAAATGTGGTTGACGTTGAATTTTTTTCAAACATTTCCAGTTGAATTTAAAAATACACGTTTGTGATTAATTTAAGCTTTTAAAATATTTTCATTCCTATTTCAAACCACTATAAAGTAAATAGGTTCAAATATTTTAAATAATAGTCATATTAAATGTTTAGAGGACGACAGATGAAGTTCTTGTTCCATATATACTCCTGGCTGATCTTCCAAATTAAGATAAGAAATGAATATTCGAATAAACATACGAGTATATATGTTATCGTATATACAAAGGTGAGGGGGTGAGGAGTAAACAATCTTGTATGTAGGTTAATTTTAGATACTAAAGTATCTAGATATATTGAACGACATTGCAATATGATTACTGTTTCCCTCTACATTCTTTAATATTTACACTTTGAAAGGATGAGGTATGTAAATACTACTGCTTCAGACAAATTAGGTTTTAAATATATTTGTAAGCCAATTTCATCTTCAAAATTTGTTTAGTAATGCAAAAGTTAAATATCCTTAATTATAATAGTGTGTTTGACTTGTTTTTAAATTTGGCTAAGTTGTTTTTGTTGTTATTACTTTAGAGTATGTTATATGTCCTAATTGAAAACTGTATTTTCTATGTAAATTAACATTGGTGGAGAGTTTGGATTCGAAATATTAATCTGTACCAGAGCATAGTAGGAAGTATAGGACCTTTCAATTAATAAGTAGAGTGGTAAATTTAACCTATTTTATACTTTTATTTATTATACTTTAATTTAATGTGCATCATTATTAAAATAATGTTTTGTAATTCAAACACAGTGACATTGGTTATTAATGATTACAATTACCAGTATGTAGTGTATGTTTCTTTAACTAATCTACAAGATAGATATTTTCGTTTTTAATATAAAGAAGGTTTGAAAGTTGACCATAGTCCTAGTAAAAATTAAGTAAATACATGATTTGTATCGATAAACAAAATAAAATAATCTGTAAGCATTGTTAGATATAATTCCTTACCCCCTTAGCTAATGTATACAATACCTACGTAATTACTAGATCCCTATCCCAACTACCCTTAGGCGTGTCCGTCATTACAGTATAGACACCACCCCTTCTCTCACCAATTAATGTGATAATACAGTCGGCATTACCGCATCATGTTTATTATGCGCTATAATAATATTTGACTTTTTAAATCTGAATGTATTAGCTCGGTTAGACTCCAATTCATGTTTCTATAGTAGTTGAGAGCTGTACAGTTACTATAAAACGCAACTTGGGCCAGTTATCAAAATTGAAGACAGTCTCTTCTCTTCTAATTGAAAGTACGAAAACTATCATACATCGTTATAAGGAAGACCTAGCACAGAACATATCGTCTACAATCTCCACAACGTTGTGTCCCCTATGCCTATGATTACATAATAGCAGGACCATAAAAAGTAGCATACATCGTTATAAGGCAGAACCAGCACAGAACCTATCGTCTACAATCTCCACAACGTTGTGTCCCCTATGCCTATGATTACATAATAGCAGGACCATAAAAAGTAGCATACATCGTTATAAGGAAGACCCAGCACAGAACTTATCGTCTACAATCTCCACAACGTTGTGTCCCCCATGCCTATGATTACATAATAGCAGGACCATAAAAAGTAGCATACATCGTTATAAGGAAGACCAAGCACAGAACCTATCGTCTACAATCTCCACAACGTTGTGTCCCCCATGCCTATGATTACATAATAGCAGGATCATAAAAAGTAGCATACATCGTTATAAGGCAGACCCAGCACAGAACCTTTCGTCTACAATCTCCACAACGTTGTGTCCCCCATGCCTATGATTACATAATAGCAGGACAATTAAAAGTAGCATACATCGTTATAAGGCAGACCCAGCACAGAACCTTTCGTCTACAATCTCCACAACGTTGTGTCCCCCATGCCTATGATTACATAATAGCAGGATCATAAAAAGTAGCATACATCGTTATAAGGCAGACCCAGCACAGAACCTATCGTCTACAATCTCCACAACGTTGTGTCCCCCATGCCTATGATTACATAATAGCAGGACCATAAAAAGTAGCATACATCGTTATAAGGCAGACCCAGCACAGAACATGTCGTCTACAATCTCCACAACGTTGTGTCCCCCATGCCTATGATTACATAATAGCAGGACCATAAAAAGTATCATACATCGTTATAAGGCAGACCCAGCACAGAACCTATCGTCTACAATCTCCACAACGTTGTGTCCCCTATGCCTATGATTACATAATAGCAGGACCATAAAAAGTAGCATACATCGTTATAAGGAAGACCTAGCACAGAACCTATCGTCTACAATCTCCACAACGTTGTGTCCCCCATGCCTATGATTACATAATAGCAGGACCATAAAAAGTAGCATACATCGTTATAAGGAAGACCCAGCACAGAACATATCGTCTACAATCTCCACAACGTTGTGTCCCCCATGCCTATGATTACATAATAGCAGGACCATAAAAAGTAGCATACATCGTTATAAGGCAGACCCAGCACAGAACCTATCGTCTACAATCTCCACAACGTTGTGTCCCCCATGCCTATGATTACATAATAGCAGGATCATAAAAAGTAGCATACATCGTTATAAGGCAGACCCAGCACAGAACCTATCGTCTACAATCTCCACAACGTTGTGTCCCCCATGCCTATGATTACATAATAGCAGGATCATAAAAAGTAGCATACATCGTTATAAGGCAGACCCAGCACAGAACCTATCGTCTACAATCTCCACAACGTTGTGTCCCCCATGCCTATGATTACATAATAGCAGGATCATAAAAAGTAGCATACATCGTTATAAGGCAGACCCAGCACAGAACCTATCGTCTACAATCTCCACAACGTTGTGTCCCCCATGCCTATGATTACATAATAGCAGGACCATAAAAAGTAGCATACATCGTTATAAGGAAGACCCAGCACAGAACATATCGTCTACAATCTCCACAACGTTGTGTCCCCCATGCCTATGATTACATAATAGCAGGACCATAAAAAGTAGCATACATCGTTATAAGGAAGACCCAGCACAGAACCTATCGTCTACAATCTCCACAACGTTGTGTCCCCCATGCCTATGATTACATAATAGCAGGACCATAAAAAGTAGCATACATCGTTATAAGGCAGACCCAGCACAGAACCTATCGTCTACAATCTCCACAACGTTGTGTCCCCCATGCCTATGATTACATAATAGCAGGATCATAAAAAGTAGCATACATCGTTATAAGGTAGACCCAGCACAGAACCTATCGTCTACAATCTCCACAACGTTGTGTCCCCCATGCCTATGATTACATAATAGCAGGATCATAAAAAGTAGCATACATCGTTATAAGGAAGACCCAGCACAGAACCTATCGTCTACAATCTCCACAACGTTGTGTCCCCCAGGCCTATGATTACATAATAGCAGGACCATAAAAAGTAGCATACATCGTTATAAGGAAGACCCAGCACAGAACTTATCGTCTACAATCTCCACAACGTTGTGTCCCCCATGCCTATGATTACATAATAGCAGGACCATAAAAAGTAGCATACATCGTTATAAGGCAGACCCAGCACAGAACCTATCGTCTACAATCTCCACAACGTTGTGTCCCCCAGGCCTATGATTACATAATAGCAGGATCATAAAAAGTAGCATACATCGTTATAAGGCAGACCCAGCACAGAACCTATCGTCTACAATCTCCACAACGTTGTGTCCCCCAGGCCTATGATTACATAATAGCAGGATCATAAAAAGTAGCATACATCGTTATAAGGCAGACCCAGCACAGAACCTATCGTCTACAATCTCCACAACGTTGTGTCCCCCATGCCTATGATTACATAATAGCAGGACCATAAAAAGTAGCATACATCGTTATAAGGCAGACCCAGCACAGAACCTATCGTCTACAATCTCCACAACGTTGTGTTCCCCAGGCCTATGATTACATAATAGCAGGATCATAAAAAGTAGCATACATCGTTATAAGGCAGACCTAGCACAGAACCTATCGTCTACAATCTCCACAACGTTGTGTCCCCCAGGCCTATGATTACATAATAGCAGGACCATAAAAAGTAGCATACATCGTTATAAGGCAGACCCAGCACAGAACCTATCGTCTACAATCTCCACAACGTTGTGTCCCCCAGGCCTATGATTACATAATAGCAGGATCATAAAAAGTAGCATACATCGTTATAAGGCAGACCCAGCACAGAACCTATCGTCTACAATCTCCACAACGTTGTGTCCCCCATGCCTATGATTACATAATAGCAGGACCATAAAAAGTAGCATACATCGTTATAAGGCAGACCCAGCACAGAACCTATCGTCTACAATCTCCACAACGTTGTGTCCCCCATGCCTATGATTACATAATAGCAGGACCACTAAAAGTAGCATACATCGTTATAAGGCATAACCAGCACAGAACCTATCGTCTACAATCTCCACAACGTTGTGTCCCCCAGGCCTATGATTACATAATAGCAGGACCATAAAAAGTAGCATACATCGTTATAAGGAAGACCCAGCACAGAACATATCGTCTACAATCTCCACAACGTTGTGTCCCCCAGGCCTATGATACATAATAGCAGGACCATAAAAAGTAGCATACATCGTTATAAGGAAGACCCAGCACAGAACCTATCGTCTACAATCTCCACAACGTTGTGTCCCCCAGGCCTATGATTACATAATAGCAGGACCATAAAAAGTAGTATACATCGTTATAAGGAAGACCCAGCACAGAACCTATCGTCTACAATCTCCACAACGTTGTGTCCCCCAGGCCTATGATTACATAATAGCAGGACCATAAAAAGTAGCATACATCGTTATAAGGAAGACCCAGCACAGAACCTATCGTCTACAATCTCCACAACGTTGTGTCCCCCAGGCCTATGATTACATAATAGCAGGACCATAAAAAGTAGTATACATCGTTATAAGGAAGACCCAGCACAGAACTCATCGTCTACAATCTCCACAACGTTGTGTCCCCTATGCCTATGATTACATAATAGCAGGACCACTAAAAGTAGCACACTCTAAATGAATAGTAAATTATAGTTATATAGCAAATACATATTTAATAAACGATAGATAAGATAACACAAAATATATTCATTATCAGTACAATACTAATTTCGAAAATAAAACCGAATATATTTCAAACATATTTAATTGATTCTATCTTTAGGTAAACTGCATTGCCCTTACGTGGGTTATGTCATAGACCAGTGTTGTGGCATTTATGTTTTATTTTATACTTTTAATATGGCGTTTATTTATAGTAAGTTTGTTGATAAACACGCATGTCATAGATAGTGGCAGCAGATTATTTTAAAATTGTTATAGTACTTATTTCATACAGATACGTTTGAAATTGTAAAAATTTACAATAGTTCTATTTATGGTTTTAATAATTGTTTAATTAAATGATACTATCTTGTAGGTTTAAATTTAAAGTTGTATTTGTATACAACTGTTGCTACATTGGTCTATGTAACAACAGAGCAGCATGGTTTTAATTAAAGCCCTCATCAACAAAGCTGTGCACAGCTGGACCCTTCATTACTGCACCCCCATTAAATACACAATATTGTACCAAGTGACTGTTGCAGGTTACTTAGAAACTATTAAATTATGATCAATAGTTACTGTACATGTATGGATGAGGTCAAATTGTTGTTATTGAAACTAAATTTATCGGCATAGTACTTTACACACTCAGTAAAAACCAAATATGTATTGAATATTATGGAGTTGACCTTTGTAATATATATTATATGAGTTTAGTTAATTAATAAATTTATAAAGATATAATTGGGGGAAGTTATGTATATATATTGAAACTAAACAAAAGCTGTAAGTAGGCCTTTTTAAAATGTAAAAAATATTGATAAAAATTTAAACAAAACCACTACTGATTGACGGACTAATTGAGGGTAAGCACGTAATTAAATTACTACATTTTGAAACAAATATAAATTTAAATCTTTTTGACAAATATAAGATGTAGTATACTTCAACATTTTTGCTTCCAGATTTGTTATAAATTTAACTGTTAGGTTCATAATTACATAACATAAAATAATTATATAATTTGAGAACTATTCTTTACATATATAATAGTTAATTTTAATATTAAAGATATTTACTTGTTAGAATTAAAAGGATTACTATTGTTGCAGCAGCAGCAGCAATAGAAATAGACTATAATCTATATTGTCCTAGTTAGTAGATTACAATTGAAGTATATAATACCTTCCAACCAAAGCATACATTTTGAAACCTAGTTCTGGTGACGTCACAGCCCTCCGGTGAACATGCATTGTCTTTATCTACACATTATAGAGACGACTGTCCATCCATATTGTGTACATATTGTAATTAAAGAATTCAATTGGTTAAATCATATTATAGGATGTTTAATGGGGAGGTTGTAAGGGTTCGTACGATGTGGAAGTAAAAAAATACGTCTTCATAGTGTTGTTCAGTGTTGGAGACCTGCGTTCGTTAATACGTGTGCATTGATAAGTTTATAACTTTTTACAATGATCCTTTTAGCGGGTGACAGTGATTGATCGAACCACGTCCCCTTACTTTTAAATGTGATGACCAGAGTTACACGAGAGTTCACTAAGACTGATGTAGGTGTAGTAAATGTCAGACTGTTATATTTGTTTTAAATATTTCTTTAAATCTTTTTGGAACTAGACTTGCATTGCATAAAAAAATATATCTATTTAAGAAATACATATTCATGTGAAAGTTAATTATTAAAATGTGTTTTGAAGTGAATAATATAAAGTATTTTTTTATATTATATCACTGTTAAACTTAAATCAAAAACTTCTCTAAAGGACAAAGCTTAAGTAACTAACTCAATTTGGCGATTACAAAACAACAAACTTAAACAAGCACCATTCTCATTTTGCAGAAAAAGGTTGTAATATACCATGTTGAATATTTGTTCTCGAAAAATCTATTCCATGGCTGTACGTTGTTTTTTATCAAATTGTAAGGAAAACATACTATATTGTTATTAAGAACATATTATAAATTTTATCACGTGCTTATTATCATATTATTTCTTATGTAGTTTAAACTATTTTTGTTAGCATTATTGATAAAAGAATACATATAAAATGCTTATTATATATTCATTTTCAAAAATACATACAGAATAATAAGTCACATGGATCAAATAGTTTTTGAAAATACTTTATATTTTTTTCGTTTACTGTCGCATTTTATTTTATTTGCATTAAATACATTTTATCGAAGTAATACATGCATTATTTTAGTTTAATTTTTTAAAGATTTTAATCTCTCTTATAATGGAGATGTAAGTTTTACAAGAAAATAATAATAATATAATCTATTAGAAAAATACAGATAAAAAATTATTATTTCGTTAAGGTGATGTATATAGTCGTATGAATATAACATTTTCATAAATATCCATTTTCGTAAAGTGTTAAACTCTATAATATTTTGCAGGTTTTTAACAACCTTTCATTTTAGACTTTTATAAATGATTATGTATTAAAAATAACATATAATGTATTATAAAACACAATTACAACGCGTATATTTTTCTTGGGTTTGGATAATAGATAGCACTTATACTTTGGAAGCAGTATTTTATATAAACACAATAATCTAATGAAACTATACAATTTATTATTTACCTTATAGAATGTTTCAATACATGTTCAGTCCGTTTATTTACCTATGTACATAATTTAGATTTGTCACGCTCCATTACCCTCGAAATTTACTTTCTCGTAATAACAGATGCGCCAGTGTCCAATGAACATTGCATGTAACCTTTTATTGAACATTGTATTGAACCTTTTATTGTTTTGGAATTACCGAACAAAGATAGCAACAAAATATCAACCATTCTTGATTTTCCAGTGTTGGATTAGTATCTCATTTATGACTATCTTAGTAGGCCTAAGTTTACTTATTTCTTCATTAAACGTTCGGTGCATCACAATGAATAGGTAAAATGGCTATTTCATGATATATTTTAACTCTAGGTGTTTTTAGAGATTTTCATAGTTAAATAACGGTGTACCAATAAATAAAAATCATGTTATTATATTTAAAATATACCATTTTAACGATTCAACGAAGCATTCCACCAGTAGTTTGGAACTACTACTATAAATGTAATAAATAACATAAATTCTTAGTTGTCATTAATTATTGTTATTAAAATATTATTACTATAAATTATCATCGATATAAAACATAAATCAAATAAAGTACTTAAACAGTCTCACCTCTTTAAACTAAAGTACAGGGGAGATGACAAGTCTTAGAACGGTCTAATCTTCTGTACTCGTAAATACACAAACATGAAACAGTGACATAAGGCAAAAAATTAAACTTTATGATGCAATCAGTAGCACATAACCACTAGGAGGATGGTACATAAGGAGTCAGTGCACAATCTAAATGTAAGCATAGGTCGATGTGAATACAATTTTAAATGTCCTAATTAGTAGAACATCATACCACAAATTAAACCTCAAAATATTAATCCCAAACAAATTGAGTATAGCATACCACTTTATTAGTACACGTGATCTGTCTTCGGATAGAATAGAATGTGTCTTACAGCTGTCAGAGTATAAGCCTCATGTTGAGTATTCAGGAGGGCCAGTGACTTACCAGGCTTAAGTTAGGCGAGGCTCCTAAGTAGGGATCTGTGTAGGCGTTGTAGATTAATCTAATCTACAAGTTGTAACTGGTTCATAATGACATTGTAGTATATAATCTCACAGATTATTGATTGACCAAAGTGGTTGCAAGTTAGATGCCACATTTGATTCCTGGAGTTAGGGAATGTACATTCAATAGAATTCTTAGAAGAGTCATATAAATCGTACGATTTATGTTTAGTGACACATTTTTGTTAGCCCTTTTTATAATTTCTGCATTAAAATATACGTAGTTACCTTATTGTTCTACGTTTACATGATTAGGGTTTTTTTTTTAATTTACGTTAATAACGTACAAGTAAAATAACTATTCTGAAATAAATCGAAATATAGTATAATTATAGGTTGGAACTAATGGCGCAGTGCTGTAATCCAGCTACTTTGGGGATTGAATGTGGTAAGTTCTATCCTCGATCCTCTTAATACTGATAGAGCGTCTACCCAATGGTTGCTATCTACGTGGCCACTTCTAAAGAAGTCTGGAGTGTCCATGTTGGGAGGTAGTCAGTGTCTAGATGTTCTGTAGAGAAGAGAACTGAGTATCAGGCTTGTCTGTTAGCTGAAATCAGACCAATAGTACGTGATTCGGATTACACGTGTTAGCTCTTTATTACACAATAGCTCTTTATCAAGGAACAGTCATCCTTAGTTAGTGTCAGACTACAGTCGTTGATCCACACTCATCCGACTCATACGCTTTTCATATTCGCTAATATCTTTACGATCGGCATCTTGATGATGTCTTAAGATTCATAAGGAATATTTATGAATAATATCAATAATCGTTCACTATAAGTTGTTTTGTTATGTTAGTCATAAATTATTATGACTAATTACATTGTATTATATGATATTAAAGTAACTAGACTATTTGAAGTGAACACTAGGTTCCCTTTTTCTCAATTAAATGCCTCCGATGTTATTCAATATCCAGTTATTCTAGCAGGCATGGCATTTACATGAATAATGTATGATCCATTTTAGATATGTTGAACTTAAACTTCACATATTGTTATATTGATCGTGACTCACAATCAGTTATTTTAGATTCAATTTCAAAGCCATCTTTCTAGAGTCTAACCTGTTTGCATCTCATGTCTGTTTTGATCACTAAGAGTTAACGCCCCCCCCCCAAAAAAAAAACTAGTTATATAAATAGTTTTTTTATAATCAGGCAAATTAAAAACCAAACTAAAATGGTAGTTCAAATTACCTCACCGACCTTGGTGAATAGTATATACAAATAACTGTAATGAAACCAAATTAGGTTACGTTGAAGCAACTATGACAATTTACTGAACATAATTTTACAATTGTGTTATAGAAATTTACACACTTATATTTTAGCTAAAAATCGTTTTTTATAAGGTGATATACGTTTTGGGAAGAATTGCATACCTGTTACCAAAAATTTAGTAATTCTGCATGTTCTTGAGTCGTTTTATATAGTAAATACAAACTGTAATTGTAACTATGAAGCTGAATTATGAACTATTGGAGAACAGATCAATATTGTTTCATAAGCAAAAATGAATATTAAAACAGCTTTTTGAATACAACAATTAAATAGATCAGTTTATAGTAATAAAACAACCTATAATCTTAGACGAGTATAATTTATTGTATACTTTTAGAAAATAAAACATTTAAGATGCCTGTAAGGTTATAAATAGGCTAAGTAATGTGGCATTTAAATTTGTAACCATACCAAAATACTTAATTTTATTACTATCAATAAAGAAAATATACTATCAATACAGTGAGTATAGCAACACTTCAGAGCCTCTACTATTCGTTCTACAAATAAATATATAGACTGCTTTTTTGACTAAGCATACAGTAAATTAGTATAATTACATTACTATTTCTAACAGCTCTATTAGTAAACGATGACTTTGTGTAAACATTAGGTAAATTTTGAACTCTTTCATTAACTATCTCATCTGCAGTAAAAGGAGGTAAAGAAAACATCCAATTGAGGTTGGCTTCCCAGGTTTCATCTCGACGCAATATCTGCCTGTTGTCACCGCTATATTGTGGTGAAGTGATTAACTCGGAACGTTCTGTGGAACTGTTATCAAAGACGAATATAGACTGTTAATTAATATAATCTCGTAGTAATGTTTCTGAAGAAACACTTTTTGTGAATATAAACACTATCATAAATACAGTTTTTTTTTTCAAATATGAGACATAATGATATACTCCAACTTATTTTATCAGCTTCTTTCTTATCAAATTAAATATTGTGTTAATTTTATACTACAGTATTACAAATTGTAGTATTATCTAAGGAAATAATACAAAACGATAATAAACTGATAGAAAAAATGGTGTCTTTATTAGAATATTACATGTTGGTAAATGAACCAAACAAATTGACATCACACGACAATTGTTATCATCTTATAAATACAGAAACATAAAAATATTCTTGTAATAAATTTTGGCAAAACTCATATTTTATCCATCCTCAGACCAAGCAAGATCATAAAGGAATTATCTGAATCAGCTTATATTTTTGTACTTAAATTTATGATAAGTGAAAATCACGTATTTAGAGCTAATAGGATAAAACACACATAAAAGGAGATTATACTTTTCGTAATGAAATTTGCAGGAATTGTTGTCGTCTTATATGACTTTGATTGTTTCATTTTATTACAATTATTATATTTTAAAAATTATTAAGTTTTTTATATAGTTATGAAATATTTAATTTTTATATTTTGTTGTTGTAAAATAAGTTATTTACTCAATTATAAAACGAATAATAAATTACTCATAAATTACCCTCAAACATTACTGTGCGTATTGCAAAAAATAAGTCCGGATATCTGCTCTGCTCAGTACTGGCTGCGATATTGGTATTTCATCAACAATACACACGTACCGATACTTCTGCACAGTACAGGACGTGGAAGTTGTGCTCCGTGGAGATAGCCCTGTCAGCGTCGCGTGTTTACAAGTTGTTCACTCAATTATAAATTGAAGAAACATTTCATTCAGAACTAGATTTCATTGCTGGTTACTGTTGAGTTCTAGGTATCCCATCAACAATACACATGTACCGATATTGCTTCACCAAGGTGTATTGAAATACAGTACAGGACGTGGAGGTTGCGCTCCGTGGAGACAGCCCTGTCAGTGGTAAGGGTTTACAAGCCGTTCACCCAATTATAAAGGGAAGAAACATTCCTTTCAGAACTAGATTGCATTGCTGGTTACTGTTGAGTTCTAGGTATCCCATCAACAATACACATGTACCGATATTGCTTCACCAAGGTGTATTGAAATACAGTACAGAACGTGGAGGTTGCGCTCCGTGGAGACAGCCCTGTCAGTGGTAAGGGTTTACAAGCCGTTCACCCAATTATAAAGGGAAGAAACATTCCATTCAGAACTATATTGCATTGCTGGTTACTGTTGCGTTCTAGGTATCCCATCAACAATACACATGTACCGATATTACTCCACCAAGGTGTATTGAAATACAGTACAGGACGTGGAGGTTGCGCTCCGTGGAGACATCTCTGTCAGTAGTAAGGGTTTACAAGTTGTTAACCCAATTATAAAGGAAAGAAACATTTCATTTGGAACTATATTGTAGCCTATTGCTGGTTGCCATTACGATCAAATGTGTCCAACGATTTACGTAATTCTTAACTAAAAATAGTTTAAATTGTAATGTATACAACTTAAAACCCCTTGTTAGTAAAGCTAGTTACAGATTATTTAAGGGGAGTCGGATGGCCCTATGCTGCCTATGTTAATTTGATCAAGTTTGTGTACCTTTTTCTCAGAAACTATATAAGATATCAACATGATTTTTTTTAGTTACTTTTATTAGACTTTTATTAAGATTTTGACCCGGGGTTTTTAAGTTATTCAAAAATTAGTATGGTTAGGATTTTTTAAAAAATATATCAAAAAAATTACAGATTTTTTGTAAAAAAGCTGTAATAAAAAATTTATTTATGAGAATTTCGCTAAAAGCCCGGGTCAAAGTGTGCTCCTTAATTTTCCCTTCAAGTGAAAAAAAAAAATTGTAAAGATATCTTTAGTGGTTCCTGAGAAAAAGGTACATAAGTGGAAAAAATCTAAACTTTCGGGAAATCGCATTTAAAGTTGCACAGTTACAGTTAAACTCTCCATGTATTGCTTTATAAAAAGTGATGTAAATTGAGTTTGACTCAACGGATTTGCATGAAATTTATTTTAAAATAAATAGGAATATATTTAAAACTAATTTCAGCAAAAAAATAAAAATTGAAAATTTTGACCCCCTTTCGGGAAATCGCATTTAAAGTTGCACAGTTACAGTTAAACTCTCCATGTATTGCTTTATAAAAAGTGATGTAAATTGAGTTTGACTCAATGGATTTGCATGAAATTTGTTTTAAAATAAATAGGAATATATTTAAAACTAATTTCAGCAAAAAAAAAAAAAATGAAAATTTTGACCCAGGGGATCATCCGACTCCCCTTAAAAGGAAGCTTCTACATATGTTAACGTTTACTAACCTCTAAAAAATGTGTAGTACTATTGAACATGAAAAATTAAGTTTTGTATACAATCTATTACCTTTGACGATTGTCTTGTGTACTATTAGTTTAGAAAATTACTTGCTTGAGCGTGTGTGGGGGAGAGACAGAGGGAGATGGTTTGTGAAAAAACCCACTTACAGTGAAAACCGAACGTAAACTACGAGTAATTTCATAGAGTAGGAAGTCCATCTTCACGGGATCCATATGAGTATATAGTTTTCTTGTTTTTATAGTAGGATCTATTACCAAAGATTACTAGATGATTAATATTTAATGAGAAAAATAAAATCATTAAGATATTTATCAATAGGTAAATAATATTTCCTAAATT
Source organism: Stictocephala bisonia (assembly GCA_035578905.1). NCBI lineage: Eukaryota > Metazoa > Arthropoda > Insecta > Hemiptera > Membracidae > Stictocephala > Stictocephala bisonia. The sequence goes on from JAQJVL010001311.1 coordinate 74,291, forward strand.
TTTATTTGGATTTAAAAATGTTAAAAATAATGACATCTTACTTTTACCAATAGTAAACAAGTATTTACAATTAAATCCTCTTGGGATTTTTTAGAAAATAGGTTAATAAACAACTACAAAAAGTGTCACTTTGAAGAAAATTTACAGTGAGGAACAAGTATCATTTAGTCGCAATTTTAGTGTTTAATTTTAACGCTTGAATTAAATTAAGTTTAAAATAAAGTTTAATTTAAATTAAAATTTTAATTTAATTTAAAATTAAGTTTAAACCCTCTTTAATTAAATAAAATAAAAGAGTTCTCCTAAAAAATTCACGTATAAATCATTTCCAGCTCTCATCCAAATCTGTTATAATAACTCTATCGACTTCAAAAGACAACAATCTGCTACTATACGAGGGTTAATAGTCAAATAAATAAACTAATTACAGGAACACAATTTAATTAGGTTTGTTCACAACGTTAATACGACTTGGTGTCTTCCTTAAACAGCTGTTGTCCATAAACAGAGGTATTAGTGAGACGGAAACTTATGAACACGGGAATAAAGTTTATGAATGTCAAGTAACATCTTACAATGTAATATGTAGCCATAATATCGTTACATTGCTTATTTATGTACTTTATTCTGAAAATATTTGAACGAAATATGTTAGGAGGAAAAAAATTTAGAAACTTCCATTAAATCAGAAGATTTGTTAAATAGGACTTTACTGATATCATTAAGAAAGGAAAGACCACTTACTTTTAAAATATGTCTTTGGCCTGAAATACGTTTCAAAACTACACACAACTAATACTTTCATTAATAATATTGTAAAATAACTACTGTAAATTTGTGAAAATAAATTAAATAAAACAAGAAACCATACAAATGTATCTTACCATAAATATATAAAATATTATACTTAAAAAAGGAATGTCGATATTTGGCAGCCAACTACATTCCCTCCCTCTGTGTTCCCACTTATCCTAAATATCTTGTCTACAAGTGATTTGAGAATGAGGTCTTCATAGCTCAGATAATGCTTCATCAAGCTGAATGTACAGTATTCAGACATGCCGTTTAATATTACTCTCGTATTATAAACTTATTATTCTTTAATGTCTTGGTGAATTAGTAGAATAATTATATTCGTATAAAGGCTTAAACATGAATTGGGAGTTATTTTTAAAACATATTATAAATGATTTATTTCCCCAATATAAAAACAAAAACAATAAAACAAACAAAAAACTTGGAACTTAACTGATCACTGTTACAAGTAGTGTGACCAATTTAAAATAAATATAAGGATACATAAAAAAAAAAAAAATAAACATCTTGAGTATAGCAACAATTAAACATCCTTCACTACTTTTATACATGTTAATTCCAATTAACAGACTTAATTTTGTACATTTTACAAAAAAATTAACAAAACTACAAAATGAAAATTATGATTATTAAAAATATTTAGAAATTGTGAAAACATCTTACAATATTCACCGTGTCCACAAATGATTAATCATGTTTTGAATCGTTTTATTGAACTTATTATGAAACAAATATTACTATAAATCATACAATTAGAAAGAGAATTTCATGAAGTTTCATTTATACACCTAAAGATGTTTGATGTGCCACCCATTGACAGCATAACAGTTGTCTAAGTAATGTCGAAGCTCAGCCATACTTTAGTCAACATAGGTTGGCTTATAGTTGTCACTCCAGCGCAGATTCGTTCATGAAGCTCTTCTAGTGATTGTGGCATTGGTGGAATGTAAACTCTTTTTTTACGTAGCCCTCCCCCCCCCCCAAAGTCGTAACAGTAAAGGTCCGGGAACAAGGTGGCCATTTGAGAGGAGCCAACTCATCTTCACAACATCGGCCAATCCAGCTGTTAGGGAGTTTCTAGTTGAAGAATCATCGAAGTTCCCTGTGCCAATGGGGTGGAGCTCTATACTGCTGAAATACGAGATTTTCCATGTCTTCATCAATCTGAGAGAACAGCCATTGCTCTATCACGCCTAGATAAACAAAGCCAGTACAGTAATTATCGATGCAGCAAAGAAGAACGGCCCATGATACTTTAGTTTTCGAAACTGAACAAAAGGCATTTATATTTGGTGAGTCCCTCTCATGCTGAACAAAAGAAAATTAGCTTTGGCGAGTCCCTCTCACGCTGAACAAAAGACATTTAACTTTGACGAGTCCCTCTCACGCTGAACAAAATACATTTAGCTTTGGCGAGCCCCTCTCATGTTCCACAAAAGCGTGCGGAGCCTCTTATCTCCAAATACGAACATTGTGCTTATTTGCCTTTCCACTTAAATGAAAGGTTGCTTCGTCTCTAAACACAAGATTATTTAAAAAGTGGTTACACTCTAAGCTATCATTTAGTTCGTAACAAATGATACGTTTTGCGTAGTCATTCCAATTCAATTTCTGAAGTCATTGCAGTCGGTATGGTTTCAAGTGCAATTGTTTTCTTAAAAAATTCCAGATAGTCGATTTTGGTAGGCCAAGATCGCGACCTGAACTCCGCACTGATTGTTGTTCGTAGCACTGCCTAACCACATTCACTGTTTCAGATGGCACTCTCGGGCGGCCGGAGCTCTTACGTTTCAGCACTCTTCTGTGTTTTTAATTGGCGATACCATCGTAATATACCTGGTGTGTTGGCGCATCCCTTCTGAAATGACTGTGGAACATATGCTGAACTGTAATCAGTGATAAAAATGGTCGTATTTAAAAACAAAAAAGTGTTTTCTTCAACTGTAGCCATTTTTCAAAAGAGCAAAGATAACCTATGAAGTAACAACGGCAATAATTGAACACATGATTATGAATCTTAAAAAAAAAAAAAAATTTTGATCATATGTTTTCCAAAAAGCTATACGATAAAAGATAAGTGATACATATGCCATTCAAATATCATGAATCTTTTGTGGACATGGCGTATTAATATAAATCTATTTCAATGTAAACACAATCTGAAAATAAATTTCGCTTAGCATTATTTTTATCAAACAAAAATACGCTCTCGCAAAAGAAAACAACTTTAATGACAACCTGAAGATGATGGAAATCGGTTGAAAATAAAAAAAAGATAAGAGAATTACGATATAGTTTATAGATTGTGAAATATTAGTGACACAAGGAGGAAACATTTTAAAATTTTAACTAAGTTAATAATGTACTTTCATAATATGTCTGTTATCCGATCACTCAATAATCATGTATAATGGCAGTTGAGAGCTTAAAGCTTATTGCAACAATTATTTATCAAACTGGTAAGAAACAGTTGACGTAAGTAATAGTACACTCGTTCATCTACACTCATCACGCTCATTCCAGACTCATACTTAACAATAACTCTACGATCGGTATCTTACTAATAAATAAATATGTGTTTAAATTATATTTTACGATTGGTAATTTGACTTCAATAATAACATCATTCTTAACGGGTTTAGGGTTGTATAATTATTTCCTTTTGATATGTTCCTAACAGTCCAGAGTTATGGATATTGTTAGAAACATTTAGTCACAAAAGTAACCAGCAATGAAATCTAGTCCCCTATGAAATGTTTCTTCCCTTTATAATTGAGTGAACAACTTGTAAACACGCGACGCTAACAGGGCTGTCTCCATGGAGCACAACTTCCACGTTATGTACTGTATGGCAATACATTTGGTGGAGCAATATCGGTACGTGTGTATTGTTGATGAGAAACCAACAAACAACAGAAACCAGCAATGAAATCTAGTCCCCAAAGAAACGTTTATTCCCTTTATAATTGGGCGAACAACTTGTAAACACGCGACGCTAACAGGGCTGTCTCCACGGAGCACAAATTCCACGTTATGTACTGTGTGTCAATATATTTGGTGGAGCAATATCGGTACGTGTGTATTGTTGATGAGGAACCAACAAACAACAGAAACCAGCAATGAAATCTAGTCCCCAAAGAAACGTTTCTTCCCTTTATAATTGGGCGAACAACTTGTAAACACGCGACGCTAACAGGGCTGTCTCCACGGAGCACAACTTCCACGTTATGTACTGTGTGTCAATATATTTGGTGGAGCAATATCGGTACGTGTGTATTGTTGATGAGGAACCAACAAACAACAGAAACCAGCAATGAAATCTAGTCCCCAAAGAAACGTTTCTTCCCTTTATAATTGGGCGAACAACTTGTAAACACGCGACGCTAACAGGGCTGTCTCCACGGAGCACAAATTCCACGTTATGTACTGTGTGTCAATATATTTGGTGGAGTAATATCGGTACGTGTGTATTGTTGATGAGGAACCAACAAACAACAGAAACCAGCAATGAAATCTAGTCCCAAATGAAATATTTCTTCCCTTTATAATTGGGCGAACAACTTGTAAACACGCGACGCTAACAGGGCTGTCTCCACGTAGCACAAATTCCACGTTATGTACTGTGTGTCAATATATTTGGTGGAGCAATATCGGTACGTGTGTATTGTTGATGAGGAACCAACAAACAACAGAAACCAGCAATGAAATCTAGTCCCCAAAGAAACGTTTCTTCCCTTTATAATTGGGCGAACGACTTGTAAACACGCGATGCTGACATGGCTGTGTCCACGGGGCTAAACTTCCTCGTCTTGTACTGTATATCAATACATTTGGTGGAACAATATCGGTACGTGTGTATTTTTAATCCCAATATAAAATAATAATACCAATATAATATGAAGGTAATAAGAATAACGGTGTTAGGCCTATCATGTAGTTTTAAAATACTGTTATTTGTAATAAGGGTTTTCTCATATTTTAATGCATTTTCTAAGATGATTGATTAAGCACGTAATTTTTTTAAGTAAACATGTTTACACACATATGAAAAGCCGTTCCGCAGAATGTTCACGGGTGAACTACTTGAACGCAATATAACAGTGACAATATCACGGGAGATATTTCTGTGAGATGGAACCTTGGAAGCCAACCACATTCGGTTATATTTCTCCTCCTGCAGAGGAGATATTTAATGAAAATCTTTATACATTTAGTCTAAATATAATTAAAATAAATTGCATAGCTATTCTTATAAAGGTGGTTATATACTAGTAAAGAAATAACTGACAGTTATAAAAAAGTGGTGTTTTCAGTTTAGCGTGTCCTTAATTGAACAGAGATGTCAAAATTTAATAGTTGTTTAAGATGGTATTTTCTCCTAACCTTAATTTAATGGCATGAATTGCTCAATGGCTAAGTCTTAGGAGGGTGCAGGACAGGATAAACGGCTTAAATTACCATCCATGCTAACGGTCGGCTAAGGTGCACGCACAGGCTTGATATCCTGCACATATGATTTAGCTACTGAATTAAAAAAATATAAAGTGAAACAAAAGTCTCTGGTGGAGAGTGCGTTATACGTGATTTGAATCAAATAGTTTCTCTGTTAAATGAAACATAAAAGCTTAATAGACTAAACTTAATAAAATGGAAAGATTTGTTATTGTTATATCTTTTAAAATGTGACATTTTATAAACAATTTATAAATACGAAACAAAATATTCCTTTCTTGTAAAACCACTTTTACATGTAATACATTATTTTAGAATTTATAAAGAGGTAAAAAAATTAAGATAATGTTCGCTTCAAAGTAGAATTTTAGCAGGAATCATTTGGTCAATGTTTATATTAGAAGCCCTATTGTTCATTAACACTTAAAACAACAGAGGTTCATGTGTATTTATTACGTTTGAAAAAAATGTTCTTTCATTCGTTTTACGTGGCTTTTAAGTCCTCTTAGTGGCTTTCCACATGAAATATCTGAGAGCCCAAAACAGCCCCAAAGCTCTGTACAAACAACCCTTGTGAGTAAGCTAAAGTAGGACTAACTGAGTGTAAGGTATTATCATAAGAACAATGATGTAAAGCAAAAGTTAAATACACAAAGTGGTTCATACATTGTTATAAACAATAGCAAGCTGTTTATGGAATTGTATCGGAAATAGATTACCTAGAATAAGAAACCCAGTGATCACTTAAAACAATAGAGTATTTCAATATCATAAAATATAAAACGTTGATAACGGTCGGTTACTAACATAATAATTACATATTAAAAATTCACTACTACAACAGAATATTGTATATTGAAAAGTGAAATACCACTAACGTATTAATCACGAAATCTCCGGAACCAATGCACAGATTTTGATAACATTTTGAGGTAAGTTACCTTTTGTATACAAAGATCCGCTAAGAAAGTATTTATTGAAATTACATTCATAATGGGTATTGTAGCCTTATTAAAGCTACTATTTATTTTTGTTATGTTGAACAAACTTAAATGAGAGATTAAAGTAAGACTTGTCCAGTGATACAAATGTTTCTTTATTTATCTTCTTATAAATAAATTCAACAAATAAAATTGGTTTCTTCTACAAATAATGATCAAAACGAAAATAAAAATCTCTTCTTTTATTGACTCAATGGAACATAAATAAATTAAAACAACTCTTCCAAAATAATAAATTAAATATCTTCAGACCAGAACATTTTTTATTTATTTAACTTTTTTAATACATTTCTTTAAACTTTTATATAAAAAAATTCAAAATTGTATTAAATTTCATAAAAATAGTTTAAAACTTTCTTAAAAGTTTCTCTAAATTTTCTTAAAATTGTCTAAAATTGCCTCCGGGAGATCTGGAACCAAAAGAAATAACCAGCTTTTAGTGACTTGAAACATTTCTCTTTTTACTTAAAAAGTTTAAACAGAAAGAAAAAGAAAATCAAAACACTCTAAAATTTGACACTAGAAGAGTGACTTCTTTCCTGAAACAAGTTTAACTGCACACGCTTGGTGGACCTTAACCTATCTACTAAAACCCTACTGAAAAGCTCTAACTAAAGAAAACTTGTAAACAAATTATTTACGTAGCTGTCCTGGAGGTTTCGAAGCCAAAATTAACCACAACAAAGCTCGTCTGGCATTCAAACAATCACTCACAAGTGAACTACAGAAATGCCGCAATGGTAAAGGAAAACCGAAACGGTACAAGTCGCCGTGTACACGAAAGCGGAGCGAACGTGCTCCCACTAAGAAAGTTATTGGAGAACACCCGAACGGTCGCACGCTTCCTCCAACGGACTTACCCCCACTTTAACTCTAGAAGCTAAACCAACCAATTAGAACCCTCTAAACTAGGACACCTGAACAGGTAAGGCTCACCAAACATGTTGCCTTCAGAAAACATGTCGCATGAAATTGACAGGAAACTAACAAACGTGAAAATACTGGTTATTTAATTATTTTATATGGGAAAAAATACTTTTTTATTTGAAATGGTAAGATTCTGAATTTTTCTCAAAACTTGGAGAATTTATATCGAAAACTTTTGGAAAACAAAACAAACTCCTGAACCTCTCAGTTCTTACAAAATTTAACATTTTCTAAATACAATTTTTCTAATTTAATTATAATGCAACAATTAACAATTGTTACAGTATAAACAGCCCCTAAAAGTTACATTTGTTTCCATAAGAATAACATTGGCATTAATTTAATTTAGTATTATTTTTCTAAACAAAAGGTAAAAAAATAAATAAACATGAAAAAACCTGCTACATATCGGATTAATTAATGTATTATTTTCTGCTCAACCTTTATTGCCTTTATTCAAGGAATTGTTGAAGCTACGAATAGATGGCTGTTCTTCACGGTGTGATCTTGGGGATGTTGCATGCTTATTTTACTCCCTGTCTTATATTGTACACGTTTTAGCATCTCGAGTGTCTGAGGTACGGGTAGATATCATAAATCACGTGTCTAACAACTGGCAGATTTTTAAACCGTTTACTATGTGCTGGATAGGCCAACAATACTCCAATAAGATACAACACATATACGAACTGTCCAAATGTGAGACTTACAGTACTTCTTATGAGCTCAAGGCTGCGGGAGACATTTTCCCATTCGAGTTTGAAATATATAGTGATGGTAAACTTCTGATTAAGTATGGAAAGAATAAAAGGGATAAACGACGTCTCCGGTTCAGGAGAAACAACTTAGGAGGCCGTTTTGACGTCTTAATTGCTGTGAAGTCAAAATCTCCATAACCTATTAGAACATCTCCACACCAGTACCTTCTCTGTTTCTATGGACTGTCTACCATCAATTTCATTCTATACGAATCCTAAAATTCCTTAAGCTACTCCGTCAGGCTCCATTACTGTGATTCATTCTGATGTGTCTGATACCGAGTATCCCACTCAATCTTAAGCGACTAAAAGAAAACATTAAGAAAACGGTTTTCAGACTTAATTCGTCAGAGATAACTAAGAGATGCTGCATCGAGGTATGCTCTGAACAACCCGAATAGTAACAGGAAAGCTGTAAAGAAATACAGTTCTAAACACCCAGAGATCAGTAAGCCAGCAAAGAAAAGACATGCAAAGAACAACCCAAAATTTATATAAGACGTCACGAAGAAGTATAATAAAAACGAGATCTGGAAAAAATCTCCTTCCCTGGACTGTTAAAAATATTGGGTTGTAACTGTTTCCTTAAAATTAGATAGGCCACTGACAAGACAGTTTCTTCTTGGCTCCAGGATATATCGAACTTTTTGACATGCCAAGATGTGGAACGATGGGCTTCTGGTGTGTGTGCAAATTACATTTATCAAGCAATTTACTGAACCCATGCATAGCCTCCTGACCCGCCAGCACCGAGGATAATTCATTGACAAGCAGAGTATTAGGCTATAGGGTTAAGTTATATTTCAGTGTACGATAGGACTAACTTACATAATATTGTTAATTGATACTGTATATATTTTCCATCTCTATATCATCAGCCTGTGTATATTGCTGTCTTACTAAATAATTTGTCAAGCCATGTCGTTTAATATGCTGTTTCATAATGTTCTGTCAGTGAGGTGTAAATATCTTGAATAAAAATGCACGAACATTTCTAATCGTGACTATCTGGTCTGATGATCTGACTATACTTGGACGATTATATGATTCTTCTTAAGTAAAAAAACTGTTTAACAAAATATTAACCCATATGATGAAAAACTACCACTAATTAAGTTTTATAAACTATTATCTGGTACAGTTTAGCTAGCATGTTATATCATACGATCGTTAGATTTTGAGTAGATAAATAAAAATAGGCTACAGAATTTGGTTATCTGGTAATCCGATCATCAAATACATTTATGAGAAAGGTTGTAATGGAAACTATAAAGTGCGAATGATTAAAATAGATCATGCAAATAACTTATTACTATTATTAACGATAAATATAAGAACATATTTATGACAGTATAATAATAGTATATTCAAAATATATCTAAAAATATTCGTGGCTGTTGATGTTGTTTATGAGTTGTTTGTAGCATGGCTCCTACTTAGAGGGAGATAAATCATTTCACTTAGAATTGTACACGTTATAATTTATAAAACACTAATAAACATGTATGGACTGAACATTAAACAACCAGGAAGCAGTGGAATAATTGAATCACTTGATGCAGAAAGGGCGTAAGTACAAATAATCAAACTTTTCAGGAAATAAAAAAAAACTTCTCACCTAAAAAATTATGGTTTTTAAAATGTTTAACTAGCTAAATAAGATGAATGTATCAGAATAGAATTGGAACATAAGGGTTATCTATCAAAATATTTTCTCATAAATATGTTATTTACTATAACATTTACAGAACTTAAGCCCTTTCTGCATCTATTGTCATGACCAACAATTAAAATCTCTTAAAAACTTAAGAAACATGGATCAATATAATGAAACAAAGTTTTACTGTTACAAAACCCATTTTATTAAACAATAAAATATTAAGAAATGAATAAAAGTTAAATTTTTATTTAATAGTGTGCTTTTTAGTCATCGCCAGTTTCTCCTTGACATATCCGGCCACTCTAAAATGTCTTTGTAGAAGAACTCGTAACCAACTAGATAAGGTTGCAACTTTCTCAAATCATTTATCTTCTTTCCATCAATAGGGACTTTTCCACTTTGGTAAGAGAATGTATGTGGAAGTAGTGGTGGCTGACCCAACCATTTCTTAAGTTTAAATGTATGTCTGGTTGTATCGTTGTCGATAAATTCTTTTACAGTAACCACACCTGGGGACTGAATATCAAATACAAACTCTTTATAAATTTAAATTTTGAAAAAAAACCTTTTCTATCCCTAGGAATCCCATTTCCAGAAGATTCAACAGAAAAACATGACTTTTTGTAATTATTACAACAGAGGTTAGGTTTGACATCCAGGTAATAAATGAATAAATGTTTACACAGAGGGGGTCATATGGTAGAAACAAATTTTCATGTGATAATTAGCTACATTATTAAGAGTTGAAACAACACTTCATACTGTCTACAAACTAACCACGACGTAAATTACTTTTCTCAGAAAAACTGGAGTGGTGTAATGACTCTAAATTTTAATATCTGTAAAGGGAAAATTAAATACCTGCACTCGAATATGTGTATATATACATCAATTAGGAACGAAATAATGAATATCACGTTATTTTTGAAAAATTTAAGGATAATGAAAATGGACTTGGTGCTTATTTTTATTTGAAGCGTCAAACAGTTTTAGGCAACTGAAATTACATTTTAATAAGTAAGACTCCGATCACAGAGGTAAGGGTGAATATAAGAGATAGATGGGTGTATATGAATGAGTGTAGTCATTGTTACTAACTAAGGTCGTGTTCCTCATAAATAGCGGTTTATTGATAGCCGAATAGCCAAGGGCAACTAAGTGACCTACAGCTTTACGTGGAATCCAAACCACGTAGTATTGGTATGGCTTTCAACTAAGTCACAAGCCTGACACTCAGTTTTCTTCCTTACACAACATCTGGATCTTGACTAACTCAAAGCACGAACGCCCTAAACTAATAGTGTCCACGTCGGTAGCAACCATTGAGCGGACGCAATGTCAGTTTTAAGAGGACTGAGCAAAGAAACTATAGCATATAATCTTCTGAACATTTTGTCTCTAGCTGGGTTACATAACTGTACCACTAGTCCTGTCATGTGTGTTAAAATACATATATATTCTTTTGAATCAGAATAACTTTATAAAATGTATGCTTGAATTTTCCAAAATGAAAACAAATCAGAAAGAGATCATTACTGTTCAATCTTGAATATAATAGTTGTTAAGACGAAATATGTGATATTTGATAACCTGTTTATAGCTTCTGCAAAAACAAATTTTGATTATGGTAGCAAACATATTTTTCAGGATCTACGACATTTAATATAGAATATTCTTAAATATTCATGTAAGATGTTTATGGTGCCGTTAAACATTTATTTAGGCGAATTCTTAATATTATTTTAATTCATATTAGTGTAGATTAATTTTGGTGCTTTATACGAGAAGCCACTCTCAGTTTATTTTAAATGTTATTACTGATATCCCTATTATGTGATATCAGTTCTTTTCCCAGGATTAAGTTTCTTTTTCTTATAAATTTCTGTTACATAACATTTAATACTGTGTATGATTTAATCAAATATATTACGAAAATTGTTAGTTTCAGTAAATAAAATAATGTAAACAATTATTAATAAAACTTGACTAATTATATTAAAATTACAATTTTGAGTCTACATTTTCTGTAGAGCAAATAAAAAGTAACTGAACTAGTTAGACTATTTAAAGTGTGTAAAGTATTTTTAATTGTATACAAAGTAGTAGGTTTCCCCTAAATATTTCCTTTAAAATTCCATGGACCAAGTAGGCTATGTGTGTAGCCGAGTTCCTTGCATGCTTGGAGAATACCTACCTAGCAAGGGTAGCCGGTTAGCTCAGGTATTTAGAGCTATTTAAAGGTAAACATGATGTCAGCTCCAAACATTCTGTGGGTAAGCGTTGGTGCTCACTATGTTAATGCCCTAATTGAAGTGATTTTATAGTACTTATAACTGACACAGTAATATTACATAAAACCGTGCACTATGAAACAATTTCCAGAATAGTTCCGTAGTATGGGTTCCCGTACCACCGTAATTGTATAGGCATATTAGAAACACATACTTATACGGTGGTATTGACCCACCCACCCATTAATACACGTTCGGTGGTGTTGACCCGGCATGAAGGTAAAATGTATTATTATTATATATTATAGACATTAAACACAAATGATTTTATATATTTATACATCAATGTGAGTAAATACTAACATAATTCTTTAAAAATGAAATTATCTAATTAAGTACTTAATTTTTTTAGACAATACACTTTTATAGATTTAAATATAAATAAATAAAATTTTATTGCTTATGTACATTGATATTGCTGGTACACTGAAAATAATTTAATGATATTATGTATAATGCAGTATAAGGGCATTTATAGAAGTAAAATCAAATGTTCTATTTCTATATACAAATAATTTGACCATTTTCTGTCAAATATTTTAAAAAATATATCTGATCTTGCAAAATTATTAGGATCATATGTTTAATATATATCAATTCGTAAAACACATCAAAGGCAAATTGTTATGTCCCACAGTTTGATATATGAGATAGGATTAGCGACTAAAGAAATAAAATAAGCTTTTTATAAGATGGATACTTCGTCATATCATATGATGGTCAAGACTCAATATTTTATAATCGATTAAGTATTTAGAAACACTTGATTATATAAATGAGTATTTTAATGATTAATAAAAACTATTAAGTAAAATTCCATTAAGGATTCTAGACGGACTAATTATTTTTTCAATCTTCTTATAAAAGTTCATAAAATTAGTCGATTTATGAGTATAGTCTAACTACGCATAACTGTAACAATTGAGGATTTACTTCTCAAACTTTTTTATCTACAAAATGTATAGCATTTAAAAATACAAACGGGAGTTTTCAATGAATTCTTAAATTACGCACACTAAGAGGTTTGTAAAAAATTGGGTTTGATGAACGGTTTTATTTTATTTAGACAAAACCATTTAACTTCAACAGTGGGTGTTAAATGAAACAAAAAATAACTGTTATTTTTATGATATTGTATTATTGTTAATGTACATAAGTATACTATTATCATGATAAGTATTACTAAATTATTCATCTAAGCGGGGATGAAACATTGTTCTGATACAATTCATTAGTAATGCTGCATTTCATTACCATTTAACAATCGGCTTTCATCAATAGCTTAACCCACTTAATCGACCATTAATTCCTGAATAGAACAAAACTGCCGAAAGATGAATAGGTTTCACAGATAAGTGAACAAAATTATTTTAAAATACACCAAAATATGATAGAATGACTACGTGATATAAGTCACAAACTTAGGATATTTTTATTCGTTAAATAAACAAAACATAACAAATAGATCTACGTATGTATAAACAGTCACCTGATTAATACGTACCATATTTAATTAATATTATTTAGTATTGTAATAAACGACTATTGATTTCAGTCACTAATAAAAATTCTAAATTAATTTTCTAAAACATTTATTATAATACAATTCAAAATTAATTTACAAAAAAAGGAAAAAAAGAAAACCAACTTAATGGCAAATATTTCCACCAATGAAAAGCCAATACAGTTTTCAAGTGATTTACCAGTGTGAAATAAAAACATATGTTATATTTAAATTGACTTCAACAATGACCTTTAAAGAAGATTCTCTTCCACTCAGCAATGAAAACATTTTTATTGAGTGAGCTGTTTTTGTTCAAAATAAAATAATAAAAGTTTGTTAACGACAAGAATAAGTAAATACTCTCCAATAAGTGAACTACAACTTTAAATAAATTAGTATGTAAAAAAAAAAAAAAACAAAAAAAACAATCCAGAACAGTGTTTTTAATCTACACGAGAAAGATTTATGGGTGAGACCAATCGATCAAACCAATTGTCACCTTCTCATTCATTACAAACCTTCATCAAATATTTGCCATTTCTTTTCACTTTTATAATATAAACCAAGACCATCACGATACCCATGCCCCATATCCTGTAGTCTCTACCTCTATATCTAGCCGACATTTATGTAATTAATGTAATTTTAAATTTTGTAAGAAAATATCATTGGTCTTATAAAGTATATCTATAAATAATATTCTCTACTAGTAAAACCATATTATATCTAAAATCTTAGTCTGTTATTTAATTTAGTGTAATTCCAAATAATCTAGAAGATAAAAGAAATTAAATTCTTGTTATAGGATTAATGGCAAAATCAAAGTAATTCAGTAATTTATTGTATTCTTGTTATCTCTTTATTTATTTAAAAAAATTAGTATTATTAGTGTGCAAAATTAGATACTTTCTACAAACAATTTAATACTTTGATTAGAAGAAAGCTTTATAATTTTATTTAATTCTCCTAGTATCTTATGATAATTATGTATAAAATGAATTATAATATAGTAGTTGGATACATTCCGTCACTTATTATCTAAAACTAAATGAAGTAAGGCTGTAGTAGAAAATATTTTTTTCCTAAATTTTAGTTTTAAGGTAATATCAACGTGTTTAAAACCAAAATATTTGTTTAAGAAAATTTCTTTATTGTATAAAAGAAAAAAGAATACTTAATATCTAATGAAACTGTTACAAAACCTCAGTATTATTCTTATATATAAAGAAAAATTAACTTAAAAATGTTACTAATGTAATAAAAGCAACAGTTTATGGCGCAATAAACACGATAACGTTATACGGAAGAGGTCACGTAGTGTTAGAGGTTCCAAATCACGCGTGTATTTATGTACGTTACGATTAGTCCGGACTTACGTGAACCGAGCCGACATTCACGCACTTCAGACCAGCGTTATGAAGAAATCCACCTTTCAAAGACATGGCCGTATATGTATAAAAATTAACCTTGGGAGATATTTACTGTGGTTTTTACTATCCACACTAATTTTAACTATCCACGGACATATTTGTGTATCCGTTTACTTTATTAAATATAGTTGTAAAAATATTGTAGTTTCAAATTGTATAAGAATGGGAATTTATTTTCAATAATTTATATTCTGCACTATCTGTATGCAGGATATATTTATAATAATAATGATTTATAATATATAAACAGGCGAAAATAGATACATGCGTGTAAATAAATCTAAATACTGCTGTATATGTAGGGTGTTTAGTCAATACTATCGTACATTTATGGATGAGTGAGCCAATACCACTGTACGTGTGAGGGTTGGTGGATGGGAGTGTGTGCGTATTCGCTCACATGCCCATTCATCCCTGTAAAACATATATAACATAGCATAACAATAAATAGCTATATAGCTTTTATTTATAAAGTGTTAATAATATTGGAAAATAAATAATGCAGATATTAAAAAATAAGATATTTAAGAATTGGTTATGAGTGCCACGTTTTCATCAGTAATAAACAAAATATATTGATATTTAGTAAAAAAAATACGTCTTTTGTGTGTTTATGGTTCTCTTATTAAATCGGAAATCACTACACACCTCTTTGCGTAAGCTAAAAAATATGATACAATCACATTAGTGTACAAATGTAAGTAGATAAACGCCTTTTGTAAAGGTGGTTGAGAGGAGATCATTTCAAAACCCACAAACCTCGGTCTGTGATCACCTTTATTAAAACCTATGGCTCTGGAGACAAGCAGTTGACCGAAAGGGGTTAACGTGTTCGGGTGCCCTCGGGTAAGGTCGGGTGTGTTCGTGTCGGCTGAGCTGAGGGCAGTCGGTCGCCAGTCGGTGCCCGCCCGTCCAGCGTGTCACGTGATCTGCTGACTGTGCTACTGTCGTGGTTATATTGTTGTGGGTTCACCCAGTGTTTCATTTACTTTTATTTGTGTTACTGTACAAGTGAGTTACTGCGTCTGGTTACAGTCTTATAAGATGTTGAAAATATATTTCATTGACGATACTTAAAAACTAACTTATTAAATAAACATCTAACACTAGGAACAATACAAATTCATTTATATCTTAAATAAATTTAAAAACATTTATTTAATAGTATAACAGATTAAGTAAAAGTGAAACCCGTAAATAAATCAATATAACAGTTCATATGCTTTAACTTAATTTAAAGACAATTTTACTCCTATGAGGTTGTATATTTGGTTGTTATTTAAAATAAATAGACTATTTATTGTATTTTTAAATATTGGTATACCTCGTAAGATGTATTATGTTGTATTTTTTTTTATATTTTGGTTTTATGTTAAAAATGTATATGAACATTAGGCCTTGATTTTCATGCATGTTCTCCCTAGAAAGTGTTTTGAAAGTTGTAAAATAAAACAAATATGAAAACAAAATCATTTTTAATGTCATTAATTACTCATACAGTACTTGCCTTAACAGTATCTAAACTAAAAACTATATGGTACCAAGTAATTTTCACAGTTTAGGAGGACCATTACCAAAATCAGAATACGACAAATGGTTTTTAAAGATAATTGTAGGTGAAATAATCTCTGGTTAACACTATCAATGACTTTTTTTCTAATAACACAAATATATGTTTTATTATGATAAAAACTTATATGAATTTTAAAACAAAATGCAACTCAGCACTTACAAATACTTGTAATTTACTTATAAAAACCCCTTGGAACCTCCCATAGATATTTATAACTGTAAAGGTTTTTCTAATTTAGCATAGTAATAAATAATGAGTAGTACATTTTGTATAAAATATAAAAAAAAAATGAATAAATACCGGAGTTAAAGTTTAC
Organism: Stictocephala bisonia; assembly: GCA_035578905.1. Lineage (NCBI taxonomy): Eukaryota > Metazoa > Arthropoda > Insecta > Hemiptera > Membracidae > Stictocephala > Stictocephala bisonia. The sequence goes on from JAQJVL010001311.1 coordinate 91,019, forward strand.
TTTCATAAATATTTTTCCATATTTACATAAAAATAATAAGCAGTACCACTCTGACAGAATAAAATATTAATTACTTTTTCAAACGAATAAGCTATACCAGTAAGTCCTAGCTCCACGACCGATACTGACTGGTGTAGTAGGTGCATAGACAAGTGGATAGTGAGTGCTGCAATGAGACGACACTACTGCATCAATACGTGTGTGTGGCTGCTGGTACTCTCTGTACAGTCCCAGTCGTCAGATAGTTTCAACAATGGTTACGTCACAGAGATTGTGCCAACAGAAACAGGTGAGCCAAAACAACAACATAGTATATAATAGACACGACAATTCTATTTTACGTCGTTAAGTTTATGCTAAATTTTGGGTGTATTAATACCAGACGATGAAAAATAGTATTAACAAAACTAATCAACTAACATTTGTGTGGATATACCAATAAATATGCTGACTGATTGAAAATTAAAATGGCATATATTATTTAAAACATTTTAAAAACCTTTTTGTATGTTATGGGAGCATGTTATAAAATATATTCTTTAAAAATCTCAACAAATAATGCTATTAAAATGAATAGTTCATAAGTTTTAAGTTTTCTCTCAAATGCCTTTTAGTTAGAGGGAATAGGAAACGAAACTGTATTGCAAAATCGAATCACATTAATGAATAAATAATTTGAATTGAATTGATCAGTAGATTAGGTGGTTAAAGCCCAACTTCCTAATCTAAAGGTTTCCAGTTCGATACCAATCAGAGTCGTAACAAACTTTGAATTGAATCGGCTGATAACGACCGTCTGTTCATTTCTCATCTGGCTTTCAGTTAAGACTACATTCGCTCATCCTACTCATAACAATCATTCGAGATTCTATTTCACCTATATCTTGATATCGGCGCTTAAAGAATACAAAAATAAATAATTTATATACTTAAAGTACACATATATAGTATATATATACATATAAAACTATATATATAGTTATATATATGTAATTTATGTAAATTTATATACTTAAAGTATATATGTACTTTAAGTATATAAATTATTCATTTTTGTATTCTTAAAAAAATAAAAGGTTGTACGGCTTAATATGTAATAAACCACAGCAGATAACATCTATAAACTTTGCTCAGTGTTATATGGCTATATAAACTCCGTTTTCTTGCTATTACCATGACATGCCTACAATGGGGGGACGGCTCACAGAGGAAATTATACAAATCTTAACTGTAAGCATAGATCTATATGCATGCCATTTTAAAGATATTAATTAGTAGAACATCATGCCACAAATTATACCTCACAAGGTTAATCCGAAACAAAATGGCGGCGCTCCAAAGTTTCAATACTAATTTTATGTACATGTTGAAGAATGGCTTAAATTTATTGTAACCATATAATATGAAGCCACAAAACCTCACACAATATTAATGTACACAAACACCTACTTTAAGATGTATTCAGTGTCCTGCTTATCCTCTATGGGAACGGTCCATGAGGAATCTATGCTTAAATTTCAATGTAAGCATAGGTTGATTTGCACATAATTCTAAAGGGATGGTCAAGGAAAAAAGAATGCCGCAAACCACACTTCAAAAGTGTGGTTAAAAGTGGCGGTGGTTTAAGATCGTTAAACCTAACTCTTTTGTAACGAATAAAGATTTTGAAGTTGCGGCATTCTTTTTTTCTTGACTATCACTTTTAATGAATGTGCATATCAACCTATGCTTACTTTGAACATGTTCTACTGACTCCTTGTGGACCGTTCCCATAGAAGGTAAGCAGGATACTGAATACAAATTAAAGTAGGTGTTTGTGTACATTAATAATGTGTGGTTTTGTCACTTCATCAGATATGGTTACAATAAAATTAAGCCATTGTTAAACTTGCACATAACATCGGTATTGATACTTTGGAGCGCCGCCATTTTGTTTAGGATTAACCTTTTGAGGTATAATTTGCGGCATGATATTCTACTAATTAAGACCTTTAAAATGGTATGTATATCGACGTATACTTACATTTAAGATTTGTATGACTTCCTCTGTGGGCCGTCCCAAGGTAGGCATGTCATAGTAATAGCAAGAAAAAATAGTTTATATAGCCATATAACACTAAGCAAAGTTTATAGATTTTATCTGCTGTGCTTTATTAAATACTAAGCCGTACCCAGACTTTTCAGACACCCTGTATATTCAGAACAGTATTTATATACATACATACTTAAAAAGTTAATTGTATAATTACATTTTGTATTTAAAAAAAAACTATTCTTTACCTGTTTCAGATATAAAACATTACATTTTTAAACTTATACATTTTAGGTACTTTCTAGCTCTGTGTCAAATAATAGTATTGATCCAAATAGAATAGAGCTTAATATTGTTTTTGTACATAGTTGAATCATGTATATTAATTTTTTAATTCAATATTGTTTTGTACGAATAGATGTGACTTAATTCTTTAAGAGGTTAAAACTCCAAAAAAATTATATAATTACAAGAATATTACTACTGTAAACATCTAAATTCAAATTCAAATTATTTATTTCTGAATAGATACATACTTTACATGTATATCTCAGACGTCAGCTTTAAAACTATGTTATACTAATACTAACACCTCATCGTAATAAACGTATCTAAATAAATGTTTACAAAGAGTACTTAAAAACAAAATAAAACTAAGTGCTGTTAAAAAATTCATCTAAATTGTAAAACTCTTTGTCAATGAGATATTTTTTCAATTTGTTCTCCGACAATCTGCCTTGACATGACTTAATTTCAATAGGCAACCTATTAAAGAACAAAATTCCGGCATGAAATATCTGACACTCGGAGAGAGTAAGACGATGTATGGGAGTGCGGAGGTTATTACCGTGTCTGGTTGGAAACCTGTGATCAGCATTAACTTCTTGGAGTCCTTCAGAGTTCTTCAGAACAAGTAAAATAGACTTAAAAATGTAAAGCCCAGTAAATGTCAAAATCTTAAGTCCTCTAAAACCACCTCTGCATGATGTCAACGGGAGTAGGACTAAAATAGCACGGATTGCTCTTTTTTGTTCAATGAATGAATGAACCATCCCAAACCACTATTCCATAGGACATAAGGGAGAAGAAACAACCATGGTATACCAATAATAATGCTTTCTGATCACAAAAGGATGTAATACCCTGAAAGGAAAAACAATTTTGACTTAATTTGCTACATAGTTCTTAAATATGGTCTGACCACTTCAGCCCACTATCAGTTATCAAGCCCAGGAATTTAAATGCAGAGCACTCCTTAACTTAAAATGCTCCCAGAGAAATTGGTTGCAGAATTTTATTGCGTGTTAAAAACTGAACAAAAAAGGTTTTGTCATTATTAAGCACTAATTTGTTGCTTGATAGCCACTTTTTACATAGAAGTATTATTATTATTATTAGTATTATTAGACATTTGTTGTTATAGAAGTAGACATCGTGGATTGTAGGTTATCAGGACCTCCGAACCGTAATGTTGTGTCATCTGCGTATAAGAAAGACTTTCCTAAAGGAAGACATGAAACTATATCATTTATATAAATGATGAAAAGTACAGGACCTAGAATACTGTCCTGGGGTACTTCAAGTTTAGTTTTCACCGACTCAGAACGAGTCCCCGCCACCTCCACAAACTGACGACAATTTGACAGGTACGATTTAAACACAAGATAGAGCAACGCCTCTCACGCCATAAGCTTCCAGCTTGTTACAAAGAATATCATGATCTACTCGGTCATATGCATTTGATAAGTCACAAAAGACTCCCAAAGTCTGCTCACGATTCTTTAACAGTTTGACAACCTCTCAACAAAGTCAGCCACTGCTATCGTTGTAGATCGATTTGGTCTGAATCCATGTTGATGAGACATTAAAATATCGTAAATATTCAAATCATCCAGCAATCTTCTATAAACATTTTTTTCGAAAACTTTTGAAAGAGTACATAAGAGGGAAACAGACTGGTAGATTTTTACATTGCTTCTATCATCTTTTTTGAAGAGAGGAACAATTTTAGCCGTTTTAAAAATATCTGGAAATAAACCTGAATACATCGAGTCATTGAAAATGTTAGTTATTGGTTCAAGGATGGGTTTGTAAATCTGTTTCAAAAGAGTACTTGACATATCGTCATTACCCACCGACAATTTTGATTTCAGGGATAAGATAAATCGTTCAACTTCCTGAGGTGAGGTTGGGGAAAGAAAAAGCTAACCAAGGGGTGAACAGGAATGAATAGCAGACGGCCTATAACTTACTCATGAAGTAATAGGCAAGATACCTGAGAAGTGGCTGTTGAATAGGTTTGTTACCTGAGTTGGTAATTCAATTTTAACCCCATTGTTCGTAAGTGTCGGAAACAGCGAGGGACGCAATTCACATGTCTCCCTTCTCACCACGCTCTCTGTAAACAGTCAGAGTTTTGTACATCATGCATAATTTTTGCTTTTTTTCTTCCAATAAGAGTTTTTTGAATATTTTTGTTCTACTTTTATAATATAATTTTAAAACAGGATATTTCGAATCTCTGGCCAAGATTCCTTAATCCACATTGTCGTCCGCAAGCGCCTTCAACTCTGCAATGAGATTTACTTTCCTTTTCTGCAATCTACGTTTTCTGACAGATTTTTTTGGAAAAGATATATCAAACTTACTTAAAATTATGTCATAACATAAATAAAAATTTTCATTTAAACAGTTTAATTTATTTAAAATACTCCAGTCAATTTGCAACAGTAAATCATTGATCTTAAAAATATTTCGTTTTGAAAATAATCTATTTTTTAAACAATCAATTTGTGATGGTGAACATATGTTAATTGAAATTAATTGTGTTTCATGATCGGATAGATTGGACAAAATATTGGTGCATGTTAAATGCTCACTATTGATATTTGTTATAACATTATCAAGAAGAGAACTACTGCTATAAGTGATTAGTTCTCTGGTAGGCTGAGCTACTATCTCACGCATATTAAATGAATGGAATATATTTCTAAGTGATTTTATGTTACAGTATTTAAAATTGAGAAAATTCATGTTCCAATCACCAAATATTAAAACGTAACAATTTTCCTGAAGGATGAATAACATGATAGATAAGCTTTTCAATTCTGTATAAAAATTCACTTTCTCTTTTCTCAGGAGGTCTGTAAAGACATATTACATAAAATTTAAAATAATTTCTCTTTTCCAAAAATTTACATTGTAATGTTATCGACACAATACAACATTCAAAAATATTCTTATCACAAACCTTATACACTAACTCTTTTCTATTCTCAATGCAATTAACGTCAAAGCTATTGTTAACTGAGTAAATCGCCACTCCTCCACCCAAAACTGACTCTCGACAAAATCTTGCAATGCAGCTGAAATTTGGTATAGTAAGGGGTTCATCTTTTCTGAGGCAGTGCTCTGTTAAGCAAACTTAATTGGTATCTTGGACCATGAAGCAAGCAGCTCATCAATTTTATAACGAGAACTTCTAATGTTTAAACGGAACAAAGTGTATTTTTTAAATCGAGGAGTTTAGGATTGAATTTTGGACTAAAAAAACTGCACTGTTTACGGTTTTAGGAGAAGTTAAAGGAGGAAATCTTTGATTACCAAATAACTGAATTTGAGAAGCGTCAGATGATAAGTTTCTGTCTGATAACATGGGTACAGTTCTTACTGGTACTTCAGGTGACGGGACAAGAAATGGCTCTATCACAGAAGTTTCCAGTGAAGCCACATCTCTGGTAGGGGTCTGTCGGAGGTTGCTTTTAACGGCCGTCGAGTAATACTCCAATCCATGGATCTCATCATAAAGTTGCGGTGTTTCCTTCTCAGAAGTTATGTAAGGACCATCAGGGGACAAGGCAGGGCAGGGCTCGATCATCGAAGACGCTACCTGGACTCTGGTAGAAGTTGGCCAAGTGTTGCTCCTGATAGCTGCCGAACCCTCATGTCCATGGCACCCAGTAGTTGGTTATGGGGCTTTCTTTTCCGTAATTGATGAGGACCTTAAGGAATATTGCCCTTTTAATTGATAAATCAATTTCTTAAAGCGTTCTCCAAGGATCTGCTTCCACCGTCTACTGAAATGAAGCCCGTGTTTTGTGAAATGATATTTCTGGAGACAATAATTTGTATCTTCATATACCAGGTTCATATTTCCCTTATAATCATGTACCAGCTTAGCGATGCTATTATTAGATTGGAATATGCCATCATTGAGTAAAAAGTTGTCATGCCGGTAAGGCTGTCATGCTGCTAATCACGACGTTGGTTCACAAGTTACTCGATAGGAGCAACTTTATTCCTGGATGGATTGTAAGTTGTTTTGGCTCCTTGTCAACAACATCTTTGGATCCAGAAAATAGTATGATGTAGTCATTTTCGGTAAAGTCCTGTATAAATTGCAGACCGTCTTTAACGACATGCTTTGTTTTTGCACCAGGTTTAGCATAAACAAAAACCTCGAAGTTATCTTCCAACTGTTTCAAATGAGGACAGAAATCTACTTCTAACATTATGATTCTAAACAATAAAAATCTTAGAGTAAACACAATTTTTAAATCTAAATATGTTTAAAAAGTCATATATTATACTTAAAACAACAATATAAAATCTGCTTACTTGTATAAATGAGTATACCTATAAATTAGTAATTAGTAGATAAATTAGTAATTAGTAGATAAATTAGTAACCTAATAATTTTGTAATTTCTCCAATTTCCATAATTGCTTATAGTTAAATGTGGACTATTTCAATACCCCCTCGTGGAATAACTGAGACAAATCGAAGAAGTGATGCAATAATTACTACAGTTTGAAGTTACAGCTTTGCATTGTTGGATCCTCCCTGAATCAAACAAAAGATATACATAGAACCACTAATATAGATCAGGAACCACTAATAAAGATCAGGAAAAGTCATCAACGATTATTTATACGAGTAAAAGACAGATCGTTATTTTATAATTACAATTTATACTTACTAGACACTGATAATTTTATATTAAATAATTCACGTATGTTTCACTTTATATATTTCCCCCTAAATATGTTTCCTTCAAATCACCCCTGTGTTGAAGACGACTTCATCTACGTGGCCTTTAAATTCTTATATGCAAAGAGAATCTCAACTTTGTTTCCAAGTTCTGCCTGAGCTGGTAATTTCGAATACAATTGGACGATTAGGGAGAATAAAACGTTACAAAACTTTACAGATTCAGGGTTGCCTCTTGAGCACTGCTATTTCTTGGTTCTTGAACTCATTTACCTAATGACGACATCGTACAATTTTATTTAACAAATTTTTTAAAATCTCGTGGCAATCTTTGACTTGTAACAATTAGTGTAAAACAGTATTTTCAGTATGATTAGGCAACAAATGTATTTTAGAAAATTAATAATTAAAAATAAAACTTTAAATAACTGTTTTGCTATAAAAATGGTAAATAAATTAATTACCGGACCACTTAAGTGCGTTAACATACGTGCAAAAAGATTATATTCTTTGTTAGCAACCATACATAAGATGGTACAGACCCACCCACTCACCCACACATATACGTACATTGGTACTGACCCACCAATACATATACTTTGGTACTGACCCACCCATCCACCCATATACGTACAATGTTACTGACTCACCCATACACATACAATGGTACTGAGTCTGTGACTTATACACCCATTGTATAGTACCCATACACGTGTATTCATGTCATAAAACCCATACACGTACAAAGGTACTAATTACCACTCATTTGACCTCACTAAGTTCAGCTTTAATGGTATCGTTATCAACTAACATCCGTTCTTGTTCTTCCTTAAGTTTCCGGTTTTCCAACGTAAGGCTATCAATAGTAGTTTTGAGTTTTTCTATAGTGGTGTTTACCGATACTAATTGGTTTTTGACGTCAGAAACATTATCATTGACAGTCTTAAACTGGTTGGTAATGTCCGCCCTCATTGCCTGCAGGCACTCTAATACCTTAGCGTCTCCTACCTCTGGTGCATTCTTGCTAGCGGCAGATGCACTTGATGACGACTCAATCTGACGCTCGTCACATTTCCACGAAGACACCTTCTTAGACGTTTTTAGTTTTTTAAAGGCTTCTACAGTTCCAATCCTCGTGCACGTAGGGTGGAAAGAACATCCGCAGTCCTGTATTAATACGTAACCCAGTAACTGCCGGCGTCTTCGTCAGTCTCTAGAGAAGCTCACTGTCAGTTAGGTTTCGTTATATTGTTACTTTTATGTGCCATTATATTTATAAAGGATCTCATTTGTTAATAAACCCCATTGTCAATGAGAAATCATGTTAGATCATGGAAGATGTGATATTTTAAATTTATTCATATAATTTGGTTAGTGTCAAACTTTACTAAAAAAATTCCAAGTTAGCTAAACAAGTTGTCGTATATATTTTTAGAAATTTAATTTGATTAGTTATCTTTAAAAACCCTCTATTATACTTTTCATGGTTGTATATGGAATATTTAATAGTTTGTTAAAGCCAATTTAAACTGTATGTGTTTAGACATTTATATACTATTCTGACTTGGGAAAGAGTTTTCACTTTCTTCTAACTATCATAGATACAATTACCTGCCTAAAAACATATCCTATTATGATTACATGTATATAACAAGTAGGTCATCAGCAAAACTATTAGAGGTCATACTCATACAAGCACAAGTATATGCACTATGAGTAGTACAGTAAGCAATAAATAATACGTAACCCAGTAACTGCCGGCGTCTTCGTCAGTCTCTAGAGAGGCTCACTGTCAGTTAGGTTTCGTTATATTGTTACTTTTATGTGTCTTTTGTCTGCGTTTTACTGGCTTAATTTTTAATGAAATGTGCTATCTGTAATATTATTTATTTTTCCTGTATCTCATATTTTCTATCACTCATTACTGAGCCATCAACCTTCAAGAAATGGGCGTATCTGAGGGATTAATGAGTGTGATGAGTTATAAATGAACATAAACGAGTGTAGACATAGTTATGGAAAAGGTTTAGAGTTGTTTAAAAAGAACCATCTACCATAGCCATTAAGGGATAGCCATAAGCTTTACGTGAAATGAAATGAAATACTTCTTTATTTAATCAGGCGAAGTTGGGACTAAAAAGTCCCTTCTTCCACTTAACCTTACGCATTACATGATTCATGGGGGACCACGCAGTACTACATGATTCATTGCCCCTTAGCTCTACAGACTGTAATGATCAGTGCTGTAATGATCTTTAGCTCAATAACCTGAGAGAATGAGCTTATGCTAATCGTCATTGTGCTTAGTAATGTGTCATATATTTGGAATAAATATACTAATCTGGAATTGGAATCTGTAGCTATGCTAAAAAACACAACTAAAGAGACTTAAATTACCTAGATTTTTAAAATAGTGTTTTAAGAAATCAATTATAGTATTTAATGTAACGAAATAGAGAGGAATAATCCACGAATATTCGATGATTTGTTAATGATGATTATAAAACGCTTTTTGGTAGTCGATCTAATACTTCAGATCTTATGTACCACTGTTTGAAAGTAGTTTTTGGAATTGGGTTTATCATATTGTTAAGTTAGTTGGAGATTTCCAACCATTTGATTGTTTTGAAAATAACACATAGTTTCGACAGTTATATTACTCCCGTCATTTTCAGGTGGTGATCAAAACCTTATTCTACTTGTAAAAAGATTTTTGAAGTATTTATTATGTACTAAGTTTATCACAGTGTACTTTAAGATAAGTACCACATAACTGTTATCAGTCATCAATATATTCAATATGAATTATATTCCTGTGAAAATGTAGTTTTAGAAAATTTTCTTCAGAGGTACATTTATTTAGGACAACATTTACATAGTAATCTATTGGTGAATTTGTATAATATATCTACATCAACCGTCTACTTTATATGGGTTAAAAATGTATGCAAAAAGCTACAAACATTATCTATTATTTTTAGAATATAATGTGTGTGAATTGTTCAGTTCAATAAAAAGTGTAAAAACGTAGACAGAAAAATGTAAATGCAGAAATGTAAGTAAATTATTTATATTATCAGAGCAAAGTGGGTAGCGTATTTGCGACATAAGACCATAATTAAACACTTTTGTGATATTGTTGATTGATAAGCCTCAATAATCTAAATGATATAAGATATATCAAAACCGTAATTATACGTCTAAACATACTATTCCACTATAACAGTACTTACGTTAATCCAACTAATTATTTCCGTGACTCAAAAGATCGTGACTTAGGTTAGGTTTGGTTCTGATAGGTTATATTTAGGTTAGGTTTGGTTTATCCCATCCTATAAGACCCATCCATACACGTAAAATGGTAGTGATCCACCCACACACGTACACATCAATAATACTAGTCTCATGCGTAATATGGTAGTCGTTACAAGATTGCCGGAGATGTTGGAGTGTGGAACAATACAGCATCATAAAGCAGTTGGTAAACACCCTGAACAGTACATTAAGCCGATGTTTACGTGATGGTTAGTATGTCGTTACAAGATTGCCGGGGATGTTGGAGTGTGGAACAATACGGCAGCATAAAGCAGTTGGTAAACACCCTGAACAGTACATTAAGCCGATGTTTACGTGATGGTTAGTATGTCGTTACAAGATTGCCGGGGATGTTGGAGTGTGGAACAATACAGCAGCATAAAGCAGTTGGTAAACACCCTGAACAGTACATTAAGCCGATGTTTACGTGATGGTTAGTATGTCGTTACAAGATTGCCGGGGATGTTGGAGTGTGGAACAATACAGCATCATAAAGCAGTTGGTAAACACCCTGAACAGTACATTAAGCCGATGTTTACGTGATGGTTAGTATGTCGTTACAAGATTGCCGGGGATGTTGGAGTGTGGAACAATACAGCATCATAAAGCAGTTGGTAAACACCCTGAACAGTACATTAAGCCGATGTTTACGTGATGGTTAGTATGTCGTTACAAGATTGCCGGGGATGTTGGAGTGTGGAACAATACGGCAGCATAAAGCAGTTGGTAAACACCCTGAATAGTACATTAAGCCGATGTTTACGTGATGGTTAGTATGTCGTTACAAGATTGCCGGGGATGTTGGAGTGTGGAACAATACGGCAGCATAAAGCAGTTGGTAAACACCCTGAACAGTACATTAAGCCGATGTTTACGTGATGGTTAGTATGTCGTTACAAGATTGCCGGGGATGTTGGAGTGTGGAACAATACGGCAGCATAAAGCAGTTGGTAAACACCCTGAACAGTACACTAAGCCGATGTTTACGTGATGGTTAGTAGTCGTTACAAGATTGCTGGGGATGTTTGAGTGTGGAACAATACGGCAGCATAAAGCAGTTGGTAAACACCCTGAACAGTACATTAAGCCGATGTTTACGTGATGGTTAGTATGTCGTTACAAGATTGCCGGGGATGTTGGAGTGTGGAACAATACGGCAGCATAAAGCAGTTGGTAAACACCCTGAATAGTACATTAAGCCGATGTTTACGTGATGGTTAGTATGTCGTTAAATGTTTATTCTGACATCGAAGGTAGCGATTACGTATTGATTCAATGCACCTTTTATGACACATTGAACTGTTTTTTTTCAACAGACCCTTCTTTTAGTGTCGGTAGTAAAAATAAGTGTTTTTTTATAAGTTAACTAGAGTTTAACTTTATTTTCATTTCAATATAATCAAAATATACATTTTACACTTACTGTACTAATGTCAAGGTTTGTACTCTTCCAAATTAAGATTTTTACAAAATGTTTTGTTCCATATAACGTATTTTTAGTTTAAATTTCCTTTGGATATAAATGTACTAATAAATTAAGTTTGGTTATATTAGCTCATAAATTAAATAAAAAAACCCTATATTATTATTGGCCTTATTTGGCAGTCACCTAAATTGTATATAATAACATGAACTCAATGTAAATTGCATTCAGATCATGTTCAAAGACAAATTAATAAACTTGAAATGTCAAAGGTTTTGATGCAATAATATGTCTATTTATATGAGTTTGTTACTGTACATCTTATAATAACAACTCATTTTCAAATTTGAAAAAATTATTCAATATTATTAAACACAACTGGAAACTTAAAATGTAAGAGTTCTTTACACATGGCTCTTCCCATGAAAACCCTTTTTAATGTTCCATGAACTAAATTAGGTTCATTTCAGTTTACTATTCAAACCAATCCACGTGACGTTACTAGTAGTTGGTCAAATATATTTATGATCCTGACAAGCCACATTTTTTAAAAGTGCTACTTATATTTAACTTCAATATAGGATATGGATAAGTTTCCATAGCTAAAGTGGCAATGCAACTCAATAACTCACTTATTTAACCTTAACTGTAGAGTAACTCAATAACTCACTTATTTAGCCTTAGTGTCAGAGTAACTTAATAACTCTAGTTTTTAGCCATATTGAGAATATAACTCAATAACTCACTTTTTTAGAAAAATTGAGTAAAAACAATTTAATTTGAAAGATAAACAGAACTAAAAAACTCTCATAAATAAAACTAAAATTAGGGTACTTATAAATTGTGATAATCAATCACAACAAAGCTGTTTAAAACAGTTTCAGACAATTTATAAACATTTACCAATAGGAAAGAATCCAAATCGTTGTAAGTATAAATCCAAAGTAAAAATGTAATAAAATTTGTTGGCCCTATATAGAAACAAATTTGCACATTCAATACAATAATCCTAAGTAAAATGCTGCCGTTTAGTTTGTCAGTATTCAAACACATTAAAGATTTTTATTTTTAATAAACAGAAATTGAAAAGTTTAAATTATAAACTGCTCTTATGTTTTATTCATAGCTATATTTTAAGTTTACAAATTGATTTTTACGAAACATATAACAGAGTACCTGTATTATTAAATAACAGAGCATATAATTAATATCGAGAGATCTTTCTATTCAATAGAAACCCACTGAGTAATTCTCCTTCAATATATAATGAATAGTAGTTCGATGAAAAGCCTCCCCCTCCCTCTAGATTTGCATCCCTCCCAACTCCATTCCACAGCCCTCACCTCTCCGAGATTCAATAAAACTTATAGTTTCTCCCTCACATAATTTATCTTGTAAAATCCTCTTATCTCTGGTGAGTGATGTTTATAGATATTGTTTTAAGACACCAATCGCAATATAAGCAGATTTGTTGTATTTTTTCTTAACAAACATTATTTTGTAACATCGTTTTTACGCAAAATATTTGTAAACAGTTTGTAAAAATGTAATATTGTTTTATCTATTTTTTATTCATAAATTCAACTGAAAAATCAGAGATACATTGTAAATAGTCGTCCCTCAATTTTAAAACAAATTCAAAGTAAATCTTAGTAACACTGGCACATTTATAATTTTTAATGATACGATAATTCACCAATTTAAAATAATATAAACAATTTTCCACACAGCTGTATATTATGTTAACAACGGAAGAAGAGGAAAATACATTCAGCATATTTTATATATACGTATTAGATTTATAAATAATTATAGCGTAAAGCATGTAAACCTATGAATTTGAAATAAGTAATGGGGTATTTCTTTTTTAACTATGTAATGGAAGGTTTGTATTATGTTGTTTATGTAAACTACGCAAATTGATTCTGATTAATATTGATGTCAATATGTTAATAATTTTGAATTAATAGGTACAATCTAGACTTTTTGTCGACTACTATAATAACATTATACTTTGTAACATCCTCTACAACTGACAGAATTATAAAAAAGTAGTAATGAACTTAGTTGTTTGTGCTATTTATTTTTTGTTGTATCTATAAAAATATAAATCAGGTTCCCACCGTTCAAGTATAGTTATTCTGCAAAACTGTTATTAAACGGCAAATCGTATTACGATCTGAGCCGGTTTCACTGTAGAAGGATCTGGCTTAGTGCCCAGCCAAATCAATCATTTACAGAGAGACATCTGTCCAAAAAGGTATAATGCTAAGTACTATCAATTTTCAAAACCTAAAAATCTTGTTTATTATCGAGAAAACAGAGTGCGATTTGTGTAATATAAATATAAATTCAACTTATGCTGAAGTAATCGTAGAAGGTCGTTAAGTCTATATTATAAAATATTATACATGCAATACAGAGTAAAAAAAATTACAAGTATAACCCTTTCTACAAAGTTATTTTGGAAAATGTATATTGAGCACAAAAAAAGATAAAAATCTATATAAGACCTATATTTAAACTAAACTATTTGTACATTTTTTAGTAATTAGAAGTAATTACACAACAGATTTTGAAGTAGAAAAAAACCCACTCTTCACCTTAAATAATATTTTTAACTGGATAAAATATTTGTCCGGAAGAATAAAACATTTTACATTTTTACGAGAAGTTTATTTAGTGGGCTAATTGAACTGTTTTTCAGATTATTTTGGAAGAGAAACGTAATGTAATTAATTAATGTTTTGATTAAAATATTGTCAACAAACCGCAACCACAATATGAATAATAAACCCACCCTACAGACTGCAGCGGTTGGAAATGTTGAAATAGTGGTGACAAAGTGGAGACCGCTGTATTTGTTTGGGGTGAAAAACACACGTACATGCATTCATGGTGCTTCAATATAGTTTAAATTTCAATTAAGGTAAACTTATATTTAAAGAAATTATTTTCATAGTTTAAATATATACCCAAATATTTTATATAGTTATAGAAGAATCAGTTCTATATATAAAGGGTTACATTGACTGTGAAACATGAACCCTGTTAGTACTTAGCAAGTGTATTGTGATGAAGAAACTCATGATGCAAGAAAATTTAAAAAACATTCACTATTGAATATCATCAAGTACGTAGTTGTTGGTGCTTTTGATGACGACATATAATTTAAATTTAATAGGATTACAAATACGCTTTTCGAAATTGTCTGTTAGCAAATGTGTTTTATAATAGATCTGCGGTCAATAATATAAATAAATAAATAAAGCGGAATGATGTTTATTACATAACCAACGTACATTGTAGGGAAATATACAGCGACCAGTTTCCTAACGGTTATTAAGTCTTCAGCGATGGTACAATGTGTGATTGAATTTTCTAACTTGTTGACAAAACGAGCACTAGACTAAGGGTAAACGCTTGTAAACTTCAGAACTTCTGTCCTGTGCCTTCCAGCTACGTAGTCATATCTAATTCTAGTTGCCTAAGATTGTACAGTGACCTTTTATCCGATAAAAGTTGACTTAAAAAATACAAGTTTTCAAAATTTACAGACTGGTAACTGTCCACTAGTTTTAATGCAATTGTTTGGAGTATATTTTGTTGACTAAGGAAAGACTGTAAAAGTTTGTCCTTGTGTAACAACCTTAAAATGACAGTCTGTAGGAGGAAGTACAGGTGGAGGTGGAGGAATATTTTCATAATAATCTTTCATCATAATCTGAATCGAGTGATATTTTGAAAGTTCTCTGAAAACATTTAGGAACATTAGGAAAATATTTTAGAGCATGCATTTGTTTTACACGTTTAAGTGTTAAATATTAGTTTTAAATATAAATAATCTTCCCTAGAATATACAAACTTAATACTTGATTGTATTAAGGACAGGAGATAATTTTCAGAGCAGTACATAGTTCGCGTTTTTGATGTTAGCAGAGGTATGTTATTTAACTGCCCTCTCTGACACTCACCCTTCCGAACCTCCTTCCATTTACCTCCTTGGTAGCTCTTTATTGTATGAATAAAAAAAAACACGTATTTAATATCCAGGACAAACAACCTAACTTTAACTGTTAATTTTTAATCTGCAATGCATTTTTTAGTTATTAAAGGGTACAATTTCCTAAATAACAATAGGGAAATTATATGTTTTTGGTCCAAAATAAAAATAATATTTTTTATGGTGGTTTCAGTAAATATAATTGTATTTCATTTTAAAGACTAACGTAATTGTTCGGTATTTATTTTATATTCGTCTTTCTATGTCAAGATAATTTTGATTTGAATGTTAACATTATTATGGGACATTGTTCCAAATACATACAGGTACATTTAGGATTTAAAATTTTATTTGTCCTTTATTTGAATGATTATTTCATTTATTACACTCATAAGCCTAACAGATCTTTTGATATGCCGGAATGTATCATGAATAAATAAATAATCATATTGTTGTGTATTTTATTTGCTGTAAAATTATAGTTGTAGCTGATGAAATTCTTAAATGTTCTAAATAAAGAATAATTTAAAATTGATTTAATGTAATGGAAAACGTACAAACTGGTTGTTTGGTTCTAAAATTAAATATAGTACAAGTAAAACGTCACACAACACAAAAATGTATTACAATATAAGCACAAAATGTACAAATATATAACAATAAGAGTACAGAATGTACAAATGTTATGGTGATTGATTTCGGTGAACAACGCTCACATTCCTCAGACTAGAGGGATTCACAAAGAATATTTGTGCATTTTGTGCTTATATTATAATAAATGTTGTGTTGTGTAACGTTTTAGTTGGACTTTATATGTACCAACACGTACTACGCTAATTAAATAATATCTAAAATTAAATGTACTAGTAAAATTTTAAATATACATTTAATAATACATATAATATTAATACATTGACTATAAATGTATTAAAATATTAAAATAGTCAACAAAATTATAGACGGTATAATTATTGTAATAATAAATCATCCTAATACAATGTTTATAGTATAACAATATTGAAAACTAAATATTTATGTGTTTACTAAAATCAATACGAATAAACTGTGAATTGGAGAGACTTTTAATCCATGGTGATAGTTTAAATGTCACTGCGTGTTTAGTTAAGACACATTGAGGTAAATGTCAGTAATATTTACATGATGACTATACTTTGAAATATGCTATTACACCGGTAAATCTTGGAGTTTATTGATCATTTTTTAATTTGTAATAAATAAAGTAATTATACTATTTAAAAAACTTAGTGTGCTTCAAACTAATACTGTATTATTATAGATATAAAATACTTACTCTTAATTTGTTAATTTAAGCAAAGATTATACAATTAAATTAAATATATTAAGCTAGCTGACAGTCGTTAATTAGCTAAGGGGTGATTCTCCACAGTTTCTCTCCCTCCCTTCCTTGGTTATATCTAAATCATTACAAGAACAGAAAAGCTCAGCCTGTTGCCCTTCTCACAAGTATCACAGTTTTATAGGTGGCGCAGTGCTGTAACTCAGCTACTTGGGGACAAAGTGTTTGGGAGATTGTAGGAGATAGGTTCCATGCTCGGTTCTCTTAATACCGACACGGCATCCGCTCAATGATTGTCATCAGCGTGGACAATACTAGAGAAGTATGGAGTGTCCATATTGGATGGTAGTCAAGGTTCGGATGTTGTGTAGGGAAGAAAAACTGAGTGTCAGACTTGTCAGTTAGCTGAAAATCAGACCAACACTACGTGGTTCGGATTCCACGTAAAGCTGTAGGTCCCATAGTTGCCCTGGCTATTGGGCTATTAATAAATATTCCTTCCTGAGCTAAGTCGAACTCAGATAGTAACAATGACTACACTCGTTCATCTACACTCATTCACTCCTCATATTCGCCCATATCTCTACGACCGGCGTCTTAGAGATGAATAATGAATAGTATTTTAGATTTCATGAGTCTACTACTTAAGGGGAATGTAAAGTAGTGCAATCATACCAGGGTTTGTAGAAATGATCTTAAACATTTCACAATGTAAACGTAATTACCCAAGCATTTGTATCATATTTATGCTTTTTATATAAGCTGCTTAAAATAATTGATTAGTTTAATTTAATGCAAACGGTACTCTTTTAGAAAAAGAAAACGTTGAAAGGATGTTTCTATCTCTTAGGGATAGAAAATATATTTTTTTAGTGGGTCTCTATGTAACAGGAGGTAACTTTCACATACATTTTTTCAAAATATACTCATTTGCTCAGAATATTTTGTGATGAGTGAGTACATAGTTTTTTGATTATATATATTAAGAATTTGAACTTCACCGCACCAGATCACATGGAACTGTAGGCATGTGCGTGAACTTTATATAACGAGTGAAACACCGTCCATTAGGTCAGTCGGAGATTCCAACCTTGGATAATGCCTTCCACAGTCGAAACATTTTGAGTGTATACTTTATATTTCCGTGTAACTAGAAAAATATAGTTAGTAATATATAAATATATATTTTAATTTCAATAACATTCACTTCTAAATAGTTCTACTTCAACTAATTGTAATTAGCTTATACCTAAATATACATTAATAAGGACGTGTACCACATGTCTGATAGTAACAGAAATAAAAATAGATTCGTCTAAATCTAAAAATGGAAAGTTCACAGTATTTGTATATATTTGTTTGTTAGAGGCATTTTATTGTACATTTTGTTTTCTCTACCACAAATTTACCACTACATCTTTTTCAATTACGAGGATTTACGCAATAAACCTGAAGTTTTATTTCAGAGAAAAGTGATGTCTTTTACTAAATCTCATTCTACTTGTAATCCACACAAATTTTGCTTTGGGTATATCTTCTTCATATAATTCGCAAATATTCTTCTCAATTCTCTACAATCACGTAAACTAAGCATGATTCTAAATCAGACCCCCCACCATCTCAACTACTTACAGTTTTGACAAACACGAAGTAATTGATTTAAACTCTTGGTAAAATCATTTCGGGTAAAATTACCAGATGGATTCTACTTATTTTAACTCTTGACGAAACTTTTACTTTTTAACTAATTCGTTGGGTTTCTGCAAGTTTTATATTAGTCAATGAATAACATAAATAATGAATTACTTTTTTTAAATATTTAATATATTTTTTGCTGTGTAATTACTGATGTTATGTTCCATTTTTCACACATTGAATTTATAGTCAGGGGGGCATTTTTTATTTTATGTGAAATATTGCACATTTCAAGTTTAAAATACGATAAGCGATTTTTTCCATTATTTTTAAGGATTAATTTTAAATTTAATTAAGATTATTAAACATTTATTTAAAAAAATAAAATTACTAAAAATATTTTATTAAATTTTACATTAATTATAAATTTATGGTAAAAATACAGTGGTATTTTGTATTATATATAAAAAAAGTTATTTTAAGTGTTATAATTATTGAAGTTTATATAAATGTGCAAATTCAATGTTTTAAATATTTGTTTATTTTAAACATTTTTCTATGACTGTGTGTAATAGTGCAGATGATATTCATTTCATTTCATATTACATATTATAAAAACTTTTACTATTCCTAAAAATAAATGAGGTAAGCTTTTTTAACCTCTTTGATATTCCAAAATATGCGTTCATCATAACCGTTCTATGGGAGGGTGGGAGGGTTTACAAACGATATAGTGATCAAGACGAAATTAATAAACTTTTTTGTGAAGTATAAACAAACTTAAATAGGTAATGCAAGATAGCTAACAAATTAATTAATTTGATATAATCATATTATTCATGTATGTGTATTCTTTCTATACTGTTTTAAGTATGTTCTGATTTTGTGTGTTGTAAAGAGATAAAGTAGGGATTATTATTTAATTTCTACAAAAAAATACACTCATATTTTCGTAATTTTTTTTAATTTGTTGTCTACTTTACTTAATAAGTATATAGTTACTGTATTTTTGTTGGAAAGGAGAGGGGGGACATGTAGTTATTGTTTCAAATGCAAAATTAATTTGTGAAAATCTAGGATTACAGGTAGAACCACCGGCAGCTGTTACACATAAACTAACTATATATATATCTATGTTATCAAAATATATATTTAATGGATTTTAAAACATTATACACTGTAATGTACGTAGAAATGCTATCATTAAAAAAAACCTCTGATGAATACAAAGCCACATACTAGAATCATTAAGCAGGTTAACCGGTCAACCTCAACACAAATACGCCAAAGGAGACTTATCTATCAGTCTAGGAACCTTTAACCCTACGATAACGTGAATGGTTAGTTGGACAGTTATTATTCAATTATTTACTTACATGTAAAATAGTGTACATTTTGAAAAAAATATGTTTCCTTACTCATTTGAATTGAATGTTATATTTCAAAATTGTCATCTTTAAAATTTAACGAATGCTTTTTAAAAACTCATAAATTTAACAAAACGGCATTAAAGAAAATAAATTTCTCTTCGCTGTTAGGAGTTCTGCCTGTAACCAAAAGGAACATTTAAATTCACGTTCCTTTCATTAAGCCGGAAAGCCACTATGTCCCAGCCGGCTCCTCATTGTAAAGGGGGTTTAATTTTCTCAAACAAACTACTCAAGCTGTAAAGTTACCAACATTTCCGTTGAGGAATTTTACTTTTATTTGTGACCAGAAAAAACTAGCTTCTTTTGTAACTTAGTTACCTCATAAAATAACTAATGTAAGAAATATTAATCAAATATGTCTTGACAACTTTTTTAAGTCTAGCTCTAACAATGTCCCTTTTAAATTAAACATATATTAAGTATAATATTTATACATCTTAATTAAAAATGCATTTTCCGACATAAATTACGTCAGTGGTTCAAATACATAAAATACTTAGTAATATACCTTTACAAATTCTTACTACAAAAACCGTAAGTCTAAACGCGAAAATAAGGATCTTCGAAGGCAATTCCTTTTAGACTATTAAAAACACCAACGGGCTAAATTTGTATCCTTCGTATGACTAATATTCCTCCAACACTTCCCCTTGTCTGCTGGTGGACGAAAATATATTACTAAATTATTTTCTAATCTAAAAATGTTATAATGGTTCCTTCGAACATTCCAGTGTTATTATTTGCAATACTATAATAAATGTTGTTAATGTGACAAAGTTGGATGAAGGTTGTAAAGTTTTAATACGCTGTTTTTTATATGAACTAAGTTGTCGTAAACATATATCTGTTATAGGTTGTAACGTTTTAATACGCTGTTTTTTTTCTATGAACTAAGTTGTCGTAAAAATATATCTGTTATAGGTTGTAACGTTTTAATACGCTGTTTTTTTTTCTATGAACTAAGTTGTCGTAAAAATATATCTGTTATAGGTTTTAACGTTTTAATACGCTGTTTTTTTCTATGAACTAAGTTGTCGTAAACATATATCTGTTATAGGTTGTAACGTTTTAATACGCTGTTTTTTTCTATGAACTAAGTTGTCGTAAAAATATATCTGTTATAGGTTGTAACGTTTTAATACGCTGTTTTTTTTTCTATGAACTAAGTTGTCGTAAAAATATATCTGTTATAGGTTGTAACGTTTTAATACGCTGTTTTTTTCTATGAACTAAGTTGTCGTAAACATATATCTGTTATAGGTTGTAACGTTTTAATACGCTGTTTTTTTCTATTAACTAAGTTGTCGTAAACATATACCTGTTATAGGTTGTAACGTTTTAATACGCTGTTTTTTTTCTATGAACTAAGTTGTCGTAAACATATATCTGTTATAGGTTGTAACGTTTTAATACGCTGTTTTCTTCTATGAACTAAGATGTCGTAAAAATAATATCTGTATAGAAGAAATAATTGTTGGTAATTATTCTAGTGTGTTTTGATTATTCGTTTCTATCTTGTTTTCCGTCGTATAGGTAAATAATTTTTAATGATTATTTATTATGGTATGTATAAATAAATATATATATATATATATATATATATATATATATATATATATATATATATATCAGGAAAAATGTCCTATATTCCAAAATTAATCTGTTGGACCTCATTAACCTATTTAGGTCAAGGGGACGATTCTGCCACAGAAACTACGCCTAAACATGCGGATGAATTTTAAGGGTTTAGTTCGAAATAATGACCGTTTCATTACATTTCTCACGAAGCTGTTATAGCAAACAACTATGAGATGATTATTGTAAAGAATAAAATATTATTTTTGAAATTTTATTACAGTTAAAAGTGTGAAAATTTGAACGTCGTTTTTGAATATTTTTAATTGAATAAACACAAAGTATGAACTCATGGTTCATTATATCGAACCTCAATAATCATAGTGTTAACTATAACTCGATACAATAGTTTTTTTTTTTCAAAACTTCACTCACCAGTTCACATGGGCCTACAGGCCTGTGCGTGAACTTTATTCAACGAGTGAAGTACCGACCGTTGACTCAGTGGGGATTCAAACCTTGGACCTTGCCCTCCGCAGTCCGAAGCCTTAGCCACTGAGCCACCGCGCCGGCATATATGAGTAAACCCAAACCATATATCTGAAATATTAAAGCTTACTCGGTAAGAATGTAAGTCTACTAGGTGGCAATACCTATAAGATTACCACCTATCTTACCATATAATGAGCATCAGGCTTGTCAATTAGCTGAAAATCAGACCAGCACTACGTGGTTCGGATTCCACGTAAAGCTGTAGGTTCCTTAGTTGCCCTGGCTGTTGGGCTATTAATAAATTGCCCTTTCTGAGGAACAGTTGAACTCAGTTAGTAACCTGACTACAATCATCCACACTCATCCTACACTCATATAACCATTCATATTCGCCTTAAAATACGCACAACATTGTGTCGGCGTCTCATATATAAGAATGTAATATTCTCTGTGGTTGGTTGGAAGTTTGGGAAACAGCCCTTTTAACCACTATGTAAAATAAGCTTATCTTATATCATGATTTAATAATCTTGTTACGTTACAAAAAACTTAACAGTACTTAACAGTGAAAAGCAGTGCTTAAAAATATGTTGTATTAAGTAGTTCGTACATAATGTCTATATGTATATTATTGAAATTTCCAAACGTCCATTAAAAAAAAAAAAAAAAAAAAAAAAAAAAAAAAAAAAAAAAAAAAAAAAAAAAAAAAACAGTAATAATTTTAGCTAGCCAAATAATCTGATCAAAATATTAATATTCTTTAATTAAAATCCAATAAGAATTTGATATTTACTGCAACTTAAAATATGTGAGTAAAAACGTAGGTAGTCTACTATTAGATTTATTTTAAATTGACCTTAAGGCTTTTTCTTATTTGCAATATTGTTAAGACGACTTTATGGCTAAATAGTTTTTTAGGCCTACCCTTAAACATTAATGTTAACTAATATTTATATTTAAATTAATTAAATCACATACACCCTCTCACAGTTGAAGGAATACAACGCATGAATGCTCAACGTAGTAGAATGTTCTGCCTTAAACTAAATGAAACATTTACATCCGTGTCCTTTCATTAAGTCGGAAGGAAACTTGTCTTTTGCTTCTCATTGTAGGTGGGATTTATTTTACTCATGTAAACCATATTCTCTGGAATAATGAAACTATTATTGTTGCTATTCCACATAACCATGGCAAAATACTATTAGTATTGTTTGAGTTCATATCTTCCTATTGCCAACTTAATAGTAAAAATAGTTGGGGCAGACATTAGCCTCTTAAATGAATATATTTAACACGTATTTGGAGTATTACTCTTTATCTAATGCATTTATTGAAAATAATATAAAATTATCCTTAATATTTATCATATAGTATCATATCAATCAAGTCCTAGATTTTTTTTATTTTATGTAAATAATCGTAGGTAATAACAAAAATTACGTTAGTGGTTTTGTGGTTATATTTACTGTATTTTTGTATCCTCACTCTTTTTATTGGTAAACACAACTCAGCTTAAATTAAAAACAATTTTCCGTAGGTGTACGCTCAATCATCGCTGGAATATCATCTCTACATTCCTGTGGACGATGATTAATTAAGGCGTTTTGAACATCTACCAATATTCTTGTTGTCACAGATAATTAAAACGTAAGGGGTTTTCATGTTTATTGACAAATGGTGGCAGCGTTTTGCTTAAATATAAATATTTTAAAGTATTTCATACAATACAATTTAAATTTAAAAATGTTTTAAACTACCGTTAGGCATTTTTTATTAATCAATAACACATGCATTGGAGAGATAGTGACATGAAAAACACTTAATATGGTTATTTGAATACATTATATGGTGGCTGTAAAAAAACACGTTAGATAAAAGAAATCACAGATCCAAAAAATGTTAGACCCTAAAATTTTAGGAATATCCGTTGGTCCGTCTCATCGAGTGATTAAATTTTGGTTAAATATAAAATTTCTTAAAGCATTATATATAATTTACTTTTTTCACTAACGTTTTGAATATTTTCAAGTAAATAGTCTACTTGTAAAGGATTAAATTTACTTCAGAAATTAACTGGGTTAATATATTCTTTATGTGGAATTTTTATTTATTTGTTAACTAAATTTCATAAAATATTCTGTATAACTGGGATTCTATACAAATAAATTAAATTCTAGTAAATAATAACACAACTTTATCGGTAATTTGTTATTTTATTTTCAATAAAACATAAATCAATGATCATTATTAGTATTTTATAATTCTACATATAAATAGTTTTGAGGTTTAAATCAGCAATAACCAAAAAACAGATCGACGTTTTGTAAGGCTCGCCCTCATTTATCATGAACAAATCATGGGATTTGTTATTTTCAGTGAAAAATAAGTTGACAACAATAACTTTTTGTCATTTTATCCTTATGGTGCAATATTAAATAGGACTTTTAGAGTATAGACAGATTAACTAATTCTTTCGTGTTTTTTTATAGTCGAGAATAGTGCCTAAAGATTTCCTTTTACAAGTGGAAATGTATATTCCACAGATAAGAAAACTAAGAATCGTTTAATGGTAGTATTACATTATTTATAACATTTTAGGCTTAATATGTAGCTGATGTTATAATTAGAATATATATTTTCCTGTGGCAACCGCGTGAAGGAATCTGTTACACTATTTAATAGTTATTTATTTTTTATTGCATACTTTTGAAGGCTACCATTTTTGTTATGCATCTTTATTTATCTGAATAATTAATACATTTTTTAACCCTCTCTCCAAATACACAGATTACCTATACAGTAACTATGCCAAAGCATCAATCACAATATCATATATTATGTGGTCGCAAAAACCAATCTAATTTCAGTTATTGCCAACACCAAAAGAGAAATTGATTTCCTTTCTGTGACACGTGAGGTCTCTCTCATTAATGCTCACTGTTTAGAAAGGCCTAATTGATTTCTTACCTATGTAAGAAGTTTATATTTAGTGTAGAACCAATGGTATATCGTTTTGCTAGTACAAAGTACTTTTTTACAGTAATTTGAGGGGAGCGTTTTTTGCAATGTTATTTTGACAAAACACTTATAAAAATAATAATTTATTCTACTATTGGAAATATTTATTATAAGTCAAGTACAAATACTAGGATTTTCAACTCGGAAGGTTTTCAAGTAGGCCATATATCGGAGTTTCAATATCTGATTTTGGGGTAGAACTTATGAAACACTCACCTCTATGGGTCAAGAGGCAAGCTACGAGCTTGATAAGAATGCACCTGAGTAATAATCGAGGGTGGACTGAGCGTCTTAAAGGTTTAACATTGTATGATTACTTAGTGTACCCAATTATAAAAGAACTTTAAAAAAATAACTGTAATATTTTATAACTATCCACACGATTGCGAAGGTTTTCACATTTTAAGTGTGCTGAGTGTGTTTATTTTTTAAATCTACAACATCTGGTTTTATACTCCCTATCTTAAAATATTACAAAAGACGTGCTCATAAAAAATAACTCGGAACAAACATATTTACAAAGTCGGTACGAAAATAAAACTACATGAATTCGAAAATGGCAAACTATGGCACTTAGCCTTAACCGTTAAGCTCTATTTAGAATATTACCAAATTGAACCAGAAAACTAGTTATTTATAGTGATATAAAACTGATAAAATTGTTAAAAATTTGATTTTCATTTACATTGTATAACTTAACAAACACGACGTTTATATCGTGATGAATGAGCGTAAAATGTTATAAACGTTTTAAAGTTGAATATACTTTAAATTGGAATACCTTCATGTATTCTTTAGTAATGTTTGAAAAAAAAAACTTAATTCGTATCTATAATAATACAAAACTATGGTGATACTAGTTAACAATGAAAGTTAAAAGTCCTTTGAATTTAATAATCTTTGACAAGAAGAATATTGGTTTTGGTTGAAAAAGCCACAATTTATTATCTCCCGCAAGAATTTTGAAGCTGACATTCCAGCGATGACACAACGTTCACCGACGTAATATCATGTTTAATTAAACCAGTGCAGTGTTTACCAATAAAAAGAGAGGATACAACATAATAATTTAATTTAAAAAAATCTTCAGTTAGTTTTACTCGGTCAAATACAACAGTTGTCAAAGAGTATGTGCAAAACTATAAAGTAATAAATGTAATACATTTATAGACTCCTGCCAGTGTTCATTGAGGTCATTTGTCATTGTCCTAGCCCGAATAGTTATTTTATTTGTTGGAATACTATCTGTCCAAAAATAGTTATTTTACTAAATTATAATGATTTTTTTTCCTTCAAACGATAATTGAATATGAATATTTTTATTCATATATCTTTGGAATAGTTTGTTACAATTTTACTGTAAAAAATATAGTACTTAACATGTATTTTAGAAAAATATATTAATTTTTTTATTCAGTTAATTTAATTGGTTCTAAATTACATAAACGTTGGTATGTAATCATATATAATGTGTGTTTCAACATGGCAGATAATACCTATCATTCTACTAGATTAACATGGCACGCCCTACTTTGATATATTTGATTTGATAGGGTAGTGTAGTAGCCCTTATTTACCAGTTGTATAGTACAGCAATTTGAAATATCTAAATATAAAAAATGCATTTTCAGAATTCAATTACCTAGTTTTATACATAGGTGGAAGAGGCAACTTCCTGTATTTATGGGTTAAGCTTCCAGGTTCTAAAATAATCTTCGAGGGCTGCCAAGTCACTTGTTAGTGGTCATTCAGTAGCTATGAAGTTCACGTGTTAGTAAGCTATATCATCTGCTTGTAAATTTTCTTGACTCTGTGGTTGATATGTCAGTGATTACACGTTGAACAAAATAGAGGCTAGTACATATCCCTGTGGCAGACCATCCTTCAGCTGACTAAAAGAGATTTTCGCACGACCGAGATAAACTCTTCTTAGCTTGGTTCTGAGCGTGTCCCTTCAAAAGTTAAAAGAAAGTGTAGGAATATCCTCTCTTATTACCTATAGAAACTAAACAATTGGAGGAGGGGTGTTGTTACTGTAATAGAATGCTGCGAAACATATACTGTGATAGAATAAAAAGATTAATCATTTGAAAACAAAACACACTAAGTGATTAGCCCGTTCATACGAACCATTACGTCCAGTATTGTAAATAAATGTATTACATAGGCTAATGTAAACAACGCGAGTACCATAAGAACTAACTCTGTTACTGTATTTATGAATATTCTCTATCTGAATATACATTAATACAGTTTTGTATCAGATGTAAATTAACAGCATTACAACTACTAAACTGTATTTGTATGGTCATTAGGAATTAAATGAATGGATTTATTAAATATAGGACGTTTTCATTAAAACAAACATTAGAATTACCTATTTATGGTTGGGATATATTAATGCTGTGTTTTATAATAAATAGGTCAACTAAGGGACCTATACCTTTACGTGGTATCCGAACCTTGTAATGTGGGTCTGATTTTCAGTTAACTGTTAAGCTAACTCTCTTTCCTACACACCATCTGAACCTTGACTGCCACCCAACATGGATACCCCAGACTTCTCTAGTAGAGCCCACTTCGATGTAACTATTTAGTTTAAAAAGGACTGAGCATGGAACATATCGCCTACAATCTCCTCAATAATTTGTCCCCAAGTAGCTGGGTTACAGCACTGGTTCAGACTTATGATAATCTGTTTATATGATTTGAACTTAAGTGATACTGATATACAGGGTGTCTATGAGCTCTCTGATAGGCTCTTTTGGTTATTTTTCTGGTTCATTTAGAATCACAAATATCATAATTAAAGTGTCCAAAACACCTCGGTTATCCTTGCAGCCAATTTTGTTTTCTTGTTGTTTCATATCTTAAAAACAAAAAGGGGATTTAGCTCGAATTTGATGTCATTTATAGCATAGGCTTCTATTTATAGAAAAATAATTGTTTTATCCTATACAAACTTTCAAAATAACGGCCATTTAAACATTTTGAAACCTAAATATCTCATAGATAAATAATTATATTGCAAATTAAAAAAAAAAATGTGTTTTAGCAAATTCAATTGCAAATCTAATGATATAATGGTTTTAAAAACCGGATGAACAAAAATCGAGAAAAGACAATTAATTTATGTGACAGTATGTACAACGCAATGTGCAACACACATGTAAAAAATAGTTGATAGTAACATAGTTATTGTGGTAGTCCTAAATCAGACGTTTAAATAGACTTTATTTTTGTACTAGTCAGATGATAAAGTAATTTGTGATTATCTTAAATTGTAATACTATAAAAAATCACTTTATTATTTTTAGCTGTTACATGTGTGATGCATATTGTACTGGCATTTTACATACTGTCACTTAAATTATGTTTTCTTTGTTGCTTTTTATCAGATTTTTTAAAACCGTTTTACTATTGGATTTGTGATTGAATTTGCTAAATTACATTTTTGTCCATATGAGTTTTAGTATAATGATTTGATTATGAGCTATTTAGAGTTTAATATGTGTAAATGACCGTCATTTTGAAACTTTGAATACAGGAAAAACAGTAGTTTTTCTCCGAACCGATGATAATATTATAAAGGACCATAACAATTTCAGATTAATAAACCTTTTTGTTTTTTAGATATAAATTTAGAAAGGAAAAAACAAAATGGTGGCTGCATGAATAAGAAACTTTAAATATGACATTTGTGATTTTAAATGAACCAGTATAAATAACCAAGAGAGCTCAGCTGAGGGTTGAGACACACTCTATATGTAACGTAATATTTCCGGTTATTTCATGTTAAAATTTTTAAAAAATTGTAAAATCCCTAGAAATAATACAATGAGGAAAAAGAAAGTAAATTTTTCTCCGCCGTTTTGTGTCCGACTTTAAACTAAAAGGACCATTTAAATTCGGTTTCATTCATTAACTCGAAAGGCCACTTTGTCCTTCGTCGGCTTCTCGTTGTAGGCGAGGTTTCATTTCTAAAGTAAACCACTTATGCGTTTACTTCTTGGGACAGTTTTTAATAACTTGCTTAACCCAGCCAACCGTTGCTGTAGTTGGAATATTTTTAACTTTAGTTGTTGGAAAAATAAAATTTTCCTGTTTACTTGAGTTTATCTAAAACAAAATAACTTACAGTTTGTTTTCATAAATAAGCAATAATACGATTCAATTAATTCCTAATAGGATTATTTGGATATAATATGATAAAAATCAGCTGGTCACAGAAGCAATCCTCAGGCCGGATATTAATTTTAATTTGTTAAATGTCCCTGCTCCCATTTAAAACTTTAGAAACTATGTCATTTCACTGTATAATACAGATTAGTGTGTAAAGTGTGTTTAGTGTGCATTATACAATACTGTATAATACAATTGTTCTAAAGTGTGTAAAATACAAATTAGAAACATTGTATTTTACACACTCTTGTATATGAATACAATGCTGTGTAAAAATTTCAAGTGAATCCATTAACTATTATTAGAGTTTCGTGTAAACAAACATGCGGAGTTTTTATATAGATTTTTGTTTAACAAGACTAAGCATAAGCTTAAACTATGTTCTAAATTTCTCATAAAATTCTAAGGAATACCACAATTATATTACACAAATATTTATTGCTAATGTCTAAATACCCTAGTCTAGCTCTAAATATTCCTCTTCAAAATTCATATCTACTGTCAATGTATATTTTTATTGTAAAAAACTGGATAAAATATAAGTGATTTGTAGTAACATATCTATTACTTAGGGTATATGAGTAAACACAAAAATATGGATCTTACAAGGCAATTTTAGTTATGGCCGACACCAAGGGGCCAAATTTATGTCCTTTGTATGACAAATGGTCTTCCCCCTACTCACCCCACCCTCCCTTGTCTGCTGGTTAGACCAAGACATATTACTGTACTATTTTGACGGCCGAAATTGTGCTATTTTAATATTATCATTGAACACTACACAAAATCTATAATTTAATTTGGTATGATTTTTTTGGTTTTATAAAATGATTTTAATTGTTAAACAAAAGATAATTATTTCTAATAAATGAGTTATTTGTTAATTGTTTATCTATTAAGTTACTATACATATTTCTTCAACTTTTTATCCGTATTATACATAGTCAATAGTGGTAGTACATAATAAAGTAAATATTCCTTTTATTGTAACGTTATTATTTAATTTGTGCTACAGGAACCGTTTAGGTTATTACTTATTAAACTTTTGGAACGGGTGGGTTACTAAAAAATAAATGTGACACTTATACACCATAAAATACCTACTGTGTTGTAAATTATTTGATGTCCTGTTAAAATAAATGAAAATAATAACGGGCATTAAGCCTATTTTTGCTTTTTTAGTGCAAGAAAATACACTGTTATTACTTACGTAAGACAGTATTACTTAAGTGTCACTGTTCTATTACCTAGTTGACACCATATTGCCTGTCAGTAAAGTATATTAGTTCATGGTAACGTTAATTTTGTATTTGTGCCACAGTAACAGTTTAGGTCATTACTTACGTAAGACAGTATTACTTAAGTGTCACTGTTCTATTACCTAGTTGACACCATATTGCCTGTCAGTAAAGTATATTAGTTCATGGTAACGTTAATTTTGTATTTGTGCCACAGTAACAGTTTAGGTCATTACTTACGTAAGACAGTATTACTTAAGTGTCACTGTTCTATTACCTAGTTGACACCATATTGCCTGTCAGTAAAGTATATTAATTCATGGTAACGTTAATTTTGTATTTGTGCCACAGTAACAGTTTAGGTCATTACTTACGTAAGACAGTATTACTTAAGTGTCACTGTTCTATTACCTAGTTCACACCATATTGCCTGTCAGTAAAGTATATTAGTTCATTGTAACGTTAATTTTGTATTTGTGCCACAGTAACAGTTTAGGTCATTACTTACGTAAGACAGTATTACTTAAGTGTCACGGTTGGCCTCCCTAGTTCACACCCTATTGCCTGTCAGTACAATATATTAGTACACGGTAACGTTACTTTTGTATTTGTGCCACAGTAACAGTTTAGGTCATTACTTACGTAAGACAGTATTACTTAAGTGTTACTGTTTTCTTACCTAGTTCACAACATATTGCCTGTCAGTACAGTATATTAGTAAACGGTAACGTTATTTTTGTATTTGTGCCACAGTAACAGTTTAGGTCATTACTTACGTAAGACAGTATTACTTAAGTGTCGCGGTTGGACTCCCTAGTTCACACCCTATTGCCTGTCAGTACAGTATATTAGTACATGGTAACGTTATTTTTGTATTTGTGCCAGAGTAACAGTTTGGGTCATTACTTACGTAAGACAGTATTACTTAAGTGTTACTGTTTTCTTACCTAGTTCACACCATATTGCCTGTCAGTAAAGTATATTAGTACACGGTAACGTTATTTTTGTATTTGTGCCACATTAACAGTTTAGGTCATTACTTACGTAAGACAGTATTATTTAAGTGTCATGGTTGGACTCCCTAGTTCACACCCTATTGCCTGTCAGTACAGTATATTAGTACATGGTAACGTTATTTTTGTATTTGTGCCAGAGTAACAGTTTGGGTCATTACTTACGTAAGACAGTATTACTTAAGTGTTACTGTTTTCTTACCTAGCTCACACCATATTGCCTGTCAGTAAAGTATATTAGTTCATGGTAACGTTATTTTTGTATTTGTGCCACAGTAACAGTTTAGTTCATTACTTACGTAAGACTGTATTACTTAAGTGTCACGTTTTGATTATCTAGTTCACACCCTGTTGCCTGTCAGTACAGTATATTAGTACACGGTAACGTTATTTTTGTAATTGTGCAATATTAGCAGTTAGGTTAGTACTTACGTAAGACAGTATTACTTAAGTGTCACTGTTTGATTATCTAGTTCATACCATATTGCCTGTCAGTAAAGTATATTAGTTCATGGTAACGTTATTTTTGTATTTGTGCCACAGTAACAGTTTAGTTCATTACTTACGTAAGACTGTATTACTTAAGTGTTACGTTTTGATTATCTAGTTCACACCCTGTTGCCTGTCAGTACAGTACATTAGTTCATGGTAACGTTATTTTTGTAATTGTGCAATATTAGCAGTTAGGTTAGTACTTACGTAAGACAGTATTACTTAAGTGTTACTGTTTTCTTACCTAGTTCACACCATATTGCCTGTCAGTAAAGTATATTAGTTCATGGTAACGTTATTTTTGTATTTGTGCCACAGTAACAGTTTAGTTCATTACTTACGTAAGACTGTATTACTTAAGTGTAACTGTTTGATTATCTAGTTCACACCCTGTTGCCTGTCAGTACAGTATATTAGTACACGGTAACGTTATTTTTGTATTTGTGCAATAGAAGCAGTTAGGTTAGTACTTACGTAAGACAGTATTACTCAAGTGTCACTGTTTGATTACCTAGTTCACACCTTATTGCATATCAGTAAAGTATATTAGTACACGTTAACGTTATTTTTGTATTTGTGCCACAGTAACAGTTTAGGTCATTACTTACGTAAGAAAATATTACTCAAGTGTAACTGTTTGATTATCTAGTTCACACCTTATTGCATATCAGTAAAGTATATTAGTACATGGTAACATTAATTTTGTATTTTTGCAATAGTATCAGTTAGGTTAGTACTTACGTAAGACAGTATTACTCAAGTGTAACTGTTTGATTATCTAGTTCACACCTTATTGCATATCAGTAAAGTATATTAGTACATGGTAACATTAATTTTGTATTTTTGCAATAGTATCAGTTAGGTTAGTACTTACGTAAGACAGTATTACTCAAGTGTAACTGTTTGATTATCTAGTTCACACCTTATTGCATATCAGTAAAGTATATTAGTACATGGTAACATTAATTTTGTATTTTTGCAATATTATCAGTTAGGTTAGTACTTACGTAAGACAATATTACTCAAGTGTAACTGTTTGATTATCTAGTTCACACCTTATTGCATATCAGTAAAGTATATTAGTACATGGTAACATTAATTTTGTATTTTTGCAATAGTATCAGTTAGGTTAGTACTTACGTAAGACAGTATTACTCAAGTGTAACTGTTTGATTATCTAGTTCACACCTTATTGCATATCAGTAAAGTATATTAGTACATGGTAACATTAATTTTGTATTTTTGCAATAGTATCAGTTAGGTTAGTACTTACGTAAGACAGTATTACTTAAGTGTCACTGTTTGATTATCTAGTTTACAACCTATTGCCTGTCAGTACAGTATATTAGTACATATATTAAATCTCAATTAATATTATCATCATTTTTGAAAAATTAGTTTCGTATGGAGGATCATTGTGTCAGTGAAAGAAAAATATTTAATATGTTTTACAAATTTTCTATACAACAGAACGATGATTTTTTTACATTAACTATATTTAGCAGTTATTTAAAAATCAACCAAGATACCACTGTTCCAGTTTATTTTTAATATTAAATCGAATGTTTTGATGGCCACTTCAAACTGGTTTTATTACCCAGAGTGTGACCTACTTATTCCAAAAATATTAAGTATGATTAAGCAACATTAATAAATTTATTTTATTTATTAATTTAAATTTATATATTATCATTTATATTATTTTAGAGGTTAAGAGATGCGCTTATCTAAACTGTTGATGTACGTGTAATCAATGTATGTGGAATAAAGTTTCTTTTTGAATTTTAATAAAATTGTGATTAAAATTCTTTCTCAAGGTACTTTTTTCAATAGCACTGTAAGTAAGCCTAGGTCGAGTTTGGTATCAAATGAAAAGTCTATTTAAGAGAAATTAATTGCCACAAACCGGACTTCGAAAGGTGTATCCTTTCCAGAGAAGTGGTAATTTGAATTTCAAAGAAACTTATTAGAAAAATCACTTTTTAACGGTTTCAAGTAAATTAATCTGATAAATTTGTTTACTCTATAGAATAAAATTATTAAAAAAAATTATCAAATTACCTATGGAAAAAATAACATTGTTGTGAAAGCGTTTCCATGTTTTTTCCATCCTGTAAAATATTTAGTGTATATAAAGGCATTAAGTACTTGTTATTGGTTATTAAATTCATTTGTCTACTCTTCTACATCCATAACAAAAATGTTTAAGGATAATGGTCATTAAAGTACTTTGTACTGTGCAGTATATTAAGCTAACTTATATTAAGTAAGAGAAAATAAAATAAACCTTTTTGGGGTGAGGTTTAACATTATTAAGCTAACTTATATTAAGTAAGAGAAAATAAAATAAACCTTTTTGGGGTAAGGTTTAACATTATTTTTAATAAATTTTAAAATTTTAACTTGACAATATATACTTGAAAATGTGATAATTTTTCCAAATTATTTAGGCCATTCATATAGGAATGCTCAAACCATATGGTTAGACACATCCCGTTAACTGTTGTGGGAGTTTCAAACAATAAGTAGATTTGTATATATGTTTGTGTGTATTGTTATGAGTGATTGGTTAAAATAAAGCCTTAGGTTAATTAATTTCAATACTGACGTTTGCGATACAATGTTTTTTATATTGCTCATGCAATAAAGGATTTATTATTATTATTATTATATTGTATCTAGGCTATCTCTAACAGTTTTAAAGGAAAGGAGGGGTAGAACTTAGAGACCATATCCTTAGGGACGGAGTGGTTATATGCAAATCAACCAGAATGCACCTTAACTATACCCTTAGGTGTTAAGGAGCATAAGGAGTTTTATCATTGCTGGAGTTAGTGAAGAAATAAATAGATTTCGAAACTTTCCTTAAAGGCTATCCAAACAAAGAAATATTGGTTGTCTAATTTATGTTCTTTCTAAAATTATTGGACATATTGCTGTTTCATTTTTGATATAAACTAATAAATCTATAACAGCGTACATAGAGAACATGTTAACTAATAAACACTGTGGACTACAGAACTTAAAGGAAAAAGATGTACAAGAGCTATAAGAAAATCAAATGACATGTAAAAAGTCATATTAATGATAGTTATAATATCATTAATACAAACGTTAAAAGCTGAATGATGTATTATCTGAACCTGGAGATCAATGGCTTAATGTAGACTTGCGAACAACTACCAGTGATCAGGCAGGCGGGGTCGCTCAGACAGTCACCCATCCAAAGAACAGCCACGCTCGATGTCACTTGATGCCGTTTACTTACGTTTACGTCGGAACCCTCCGTTCAAGGCCACTGCATATGGTTAAGACCAGTTCCTTACATGTAATAAATATCATTGAGTGACATTTCAGTTTTACTACAAGTTAAACAAAATCGTAAATGTGGCAATCTATCGAAATTAATATTTTACAAGGATTTAGATTTCAATTATTAGATTTTATAGTGATATAAATTTAAAAGATGTTGAATGTTTTCTGTTTAGAGTAAAAATACCTAATATTATAGACGCAAAGTATTTTAACTAAGCAAAATTTGTTGGGTAAATGTCATCCATCACTATTAGACTACCGACATTTACTTTATGGCCATGAAAGGCAAGCAAATAAAACTGTTATATAATTGGATTATACATTATAATATGCTTACATTTATCTTCAGTAATATGATAAAAAAAAAAAAAAAAAAAAAAAAAAAAAAAAAAAAACAATTAATATGCCCAGTGTATCGACAGCTCTGAAGAATTTAATAATCTGGGACCAACAGGAATATTGGTTGTGGTTGAAAACGCCGTAATCTATTATCTCCCGCAAGAATGTGGAAGCCGACATTCCAGCGATGACTTAACGCTAACCGAGGTAAAATCATGTTTAATTTAACCAGTGTTAAAAGTGATGATATTAAACTACATTAATGCGTAAAAAACCCTCTCTGTGCTTCAATTTATTGAAATAAACACCACAGGGGTCACAAATTACGTTTTAATTACACCGAAATGTGGTAATTATTGTTTTATGACTATAAAAATAAGTGAAATTCATATTTATACAATTGTGGGTGCATTTTGAGGACATTTGTCTTGCTCATAGCAGATCAATTTCCCTTTATTTCCACTTTAAATGTTCCACTTTTATTTTTCTTTAAATATTTTATGACTAATAGTTAATTTATGTTTATAAATAGCAAATCAGATAGGACATTAAATGTATCCTGCCTTAATATTGCATTTAAAAGTTTTCTGCCGATAAATATAGTAATTTAAAAGAGTATCTAAAGTTTTTTTTATTACCTCATGCATGTTAGGGAAATGTATGTAGGGTATTATCTTGTGAATAAAATACTAAAGGGCTGTAATACCAGAAGTAGTTCAGTCAGAGGTGAAGGCTGAGACACACCGGTAACCATATCATATGGAATACAGGCCCATAAATTCGTCTAAAGACGTGTCTTCCAGTAGGGAGCTCAAAAGCTTACTTATTCTAAAATTAGTCCCACAATTAATTGTTAAATAAGGAGCTCATTGAAACTTGCAATGACAAGTCAAGCTCAGTATTTTACAAGACATTTAATTAAAGTGGAATAGTCAAACTTGTAATTTATATAACAAACGTTTGGAATGTATGTCTCAATAGAATGATAATCAAACAATGAATATTACTTAATATTTAGCAAATATCTTTTCAAAATTAGTTGTCCTAACTTTTTAATAGAATTACTTTAATTATTTTCCTGTCATAACAACATGACAGTATATTTTGAATTAATTACTTTACACTAATAATTTTTATAGTATAAAACCCCTGTTTAAATGAAACATTTAACGAACAATATTTTTTAATACACAACTACATGTTACTTGTCGTTATTTAATAACATGGACTCTGTCTTTTATAAACATGATAAAGAAGATATACTAGCCTAACTATAGATTATACCACAGGATGAATAAGTCAGTTTTTACATATTTTTCGCGTAATAAAATTTCCTACGATCATATCACACTATTACATAAAAGGGATGAGAGTATGTAATAGTGTGTATGGGTCATCACCACTGTACGTGTATGGGTGGGCGAGTTGGTCAATACCACTGTACGTGTATGGGTGGGCGGGTGGGTTACCTACTCACCCACCCATACACGTGCAGTTGTCCTAACCCACCCACGCACCCATACATGCACAGTGGTACTAACCCACCCGCCCACACATACACGCACAGTGGTATAAACCCACCCATACACGTACAATGGTATTAACCCACCTGCCTGTTCTTATAAGCTCTCTATATATTTAGAATTGTCTTTCAATAAATATATCTTTTTAGTAATTTGGATAAAATAGAACTTTAATAGTTCCAGTCCTATGGCAGTAGTAGTCAAATATCTACGCATTATTGTATTATTGTTAATCTGTTCCTAAAGAACTAAGAAATTATGTGCTTTGAACATTGCGAGTAAATAATTCGGGAGACTTTGTACTTTGACGACTCTTAGTCTTTAAAATTATCATATATTTCATTCATTTGTAGAAACAACCATACAACACAAAAGTAAGAATACATGCCATTTATGATATTGGTTAGATATAAATATAAATTTACGGTTTTCAACATTATGGTTTGTATAAAACTAGCAAGTTTATGATTGGAGGCTGGCTTTGGAGTTTATGATTGGAGCCTAAATCATTAGCTAACGTACCAGCTAACTAGTGAATATACTCCATTTTCGTTGTATTTATTAAGAACTATAAAATAAGGTCTGTCAACAAAAATTAACATAAGTACAAGTAATATTGTATGAATAGTTTTTAATATTTATAACAATAAGTGCAAATGGTGTTAATATTTGTTAGATATACTGCTAAAACGATAATAGCTGTGGCCAATGTTAGTTATTGTTAATTGTCTGTAACTTTGATTAGAAAACAGTTTCTGTAGTTTAACTTAAGTAGTTAGTGCTTTCTGATCACCACTAGTTGCACCAAGTACATCATTTAACTTAAGTAGTTAGTGCTTTCTGATCACCACTAGTTGCACCAAGTACATCATTTAACTTAAGTAGTTAGTGCTTTCTGATCACCACTAGTTGCACTAAGTGCATCATTTAACTTAAGTAGTTAGTGCTTTCTGATCACCACTAGTTGCACCAAGTACATCATTTAACTTAAGTAGTTAGTGCTTTCTGATCACCACTAGTTGCACCAAGTACATCATTTAACTTAAGTAGTTAGTGCTTTCTGATCACCACTAGTTGCACTAAGTGCATCATTTAACTTTAGTAGTTAGTGCTTTCTGATCACCACTAGTTGCACTAAGTGCATCATTTAACTTTAGTAGTTAGTGCTTTCTGATCACCACTAGTTGCACTAAGTGCATCATTTAACTTTAGTAGTTAGTGCTTTCTGATCACCACTAGTTGCACTAAGTGCATCATTTAACTTTAGTAGTTAGTGCTTTCTGATCACCACTAGTTGCACTAAGTGCATCATTTAACTTTAGTAGTTAGTGCTTTCTGATCACCACTAGTTGCACTAAGTGCATCATTTAACTTTAGTAGTTAGTGCTTTCTGATCACCACTAGTTGCACTAAGTGCATCATTTAACTTTAGTAGTTAGTGCTTTCTGATCACCACTAGTTGCACTAAGTGCATCATTTAACTTTAGTAGTTAGTGCTTTCTGATCACCACTAGTTGCACTAAGTGCATCATTTAACTTTAGTAGTTAGTGCTTTCTGATCACCACTAGTTGCACTAAGTGCATCAATTTAACTTAAGTAGTTAGTGCTTTCTGATCACCACTAGTTGCACTAAGTGCATCATTTAACTTTAGTAGTTAGTGCTTTCTGATCACCACTAGTTGCACTAAGTGCATCATTTAACTTAAGTAGTTAGTGCTTTCTGATCACCACTAGTTGCACTAAGTGCACTCATTTAACTTTAGTAGTTAGTGCTTTCTGATCTACCACTAGTTGCACTAAGTGCATCATTTAACTTTAGTAGTTAGTGCTTTCTGATCACCACTAGTTGCACTAAGTGCATCATTTAACTTAAGTAGTTAGTGCTTTCTGATCACCACTAGTTGCACTAAGTGCATCATTTAACTTTAGTAGTTAGTGCTTTCTGATCACCACTAGTTGCACTAAGTGCATCATTTAACTTTAGTAGTTAGTGCTTTCTGATCACCACTAGTTGCACTAAGTGCATCATTTAACTTTAGTAGTTAGTGCTTTCTGATCACCACTAGTTGCACTAAGTGCATCATTTAACTTTAGTAGTTAGTGCTTTCTGATCACCACTAGTTGCACTAAGTGCATCATTTAACTTTAGTAGTTAGTGCTTTCTGATCACCACTAGTTGCACTAAGTGCATCATTTAACTTTAGTAGTTAGTGCTTTCTGATCACCACTAGTTGCACTAAGTGCATCATTTAACTTTAGTAGTTAGTGCTTTCTGATCACCACTAGTTGCACTAAGTGCATCATTTAACTTTAGTAGTTAGTGCTTTCTGATCACCACTAGTTGCACTAAGTGCATCATTTAACTTTAGTAGTTAGTGCTTTCTGATCACCACTAGTTGCACTAAGTGCATCATTTAACTTTAGTAGTTAGTGCTTTCTGATCACCACTAGTTGCACTAAGTGCATCATTTAACTTTAGTAGTTAGTGCTTTCTGATCACCACTAGTTGCACTAAGTGCATCATTTAACTTTAGTAGTTAGTGCTTTCTGATCACCACTAGTTGCACTAAGTGCATCATTTAACTTTAGTAGTTAGTGCTTTCTGATCACCACTAGTTGCACTAAGTGCATCATTTAACTTTAGTAGTTAGTGCTTTCTGATCACCACTAGTTGCACTAAGTGCATCATTTAACTTTAGTAGTTAGTGCTTTCTGATCACCACTAGTTGCACTAAGTGCATCATTTAACTTTAGTAGTTAGTGCTTTCTGATCACCACTAGTTGCACTAAGTGCATCATTTAACTTTAGTAGTTAGTGCTTTCTGATCACCACTAGTTGCACTAAGTGCATCATTTAACTTTAGTAGTTAGTGCTTTCTGATCACCACTAGTTGCACTAAGTGCATCATTTAACTTTAGTAGTTAGTGCTTTCTGATCACCACTAGTTGCACTAAGTGCATCATTTAACTTTAGTAGTTAGTGCTTTCTGATCACCACTAGTTGCACTAAGTGCATCATTTAACTTTAGTAGTTAGTGCTTTCTGATCACCACTAGTTGCACTAAGTGCATCATTTAACTTTAGTAGTTAGTGCTTTCTGATCACCACTAGTTGCACTAAGTGCATCATTTAACTTTAGTAGTTAGTGCTTTCTGATCACCACTAGTTGCACTAAGTGCATCATTTAACTTAAGTAGTTAGTGCTTTCTGATCACCACTAGTTGCACTAAGTGCATCATTTAACTTAAGTAGTTAGTGCTTTCTGATCACCACTAGTTGCACTAAGTGCATCATTTAACTTAAGTAGTTAGTGCTTTCTGATCACCACTAGTTGCACTAAGTGCATCATTTAACTTTAGTAGTTAGTGCTTTCTGATCACCACTAGTTGCACTAAGTGCATCATTTAACTTAAGCACTTGTCTGGGCGTAATAGTTGTATTAAATGCAATAGTTAACTGAGACGGAAAAAAATTGAACAATGTAGAACCTGTGTAAAAAGTTCCCATGTAATAGTGGTACGTACTCAATGATACAAACAAGAAGTATGTTTGATTTCGTTCTGTTGTTTTTAAATACTACTAATAATAATGAAGGTGATTTTTATATGTGTATTAACTTGAAAAGCAATTAATTATAATTACTAGTTATGAAGAAAGCAATTGTGTGATTTGAGTTTTCATAGGCCTCCTAGTTTCTTAGTAAACAACCTTCAAACTCGGGTACAAATAATTTCTGTGCCGACAGTATTACGTTCCACAGGCATAAATAGGCATTATTGGGCGAAATCCAGGCTATAAGCTGCCACCATAAGATCAGGCTGGCATTTGATATATTTATAGCCTGTGTTCGATATGACATGTTTACACCCTGATCTAGCCTTCCCCTTCTGGCTTTAGAGACCTTTAGTGTTTTATTTACTCTATAAGACTATTATATACTCATGTGCTTTTATAATTATAGATCATACACGGGATTTACAAAATATTATTTGAAACAACTTCTCTGAAATAATAACACAATTTGATAACGTATATGTACAATAAAACTATTGGGATCAAAATGAAACGAGAGTGTCTCTTTTGATTAATCATAGATATAGTTGTATAAATATTCTTTAAATTAAAACAAGTAAATTGAATACATACTTTTTGGGTTGAATATTGTACGTACGTGTTTTATTGTATATATATATATATATATATATATATATATATATACATATATATATATATATTATATAATAAATGTATATATATATAATATTGTAATTAATTATACTCCTATTTATTAACTCCACATTTACACTACACTTTACTGAATAAGATGTTATTTTTAATTTCAAAACACCAAGAAGTTGATTAAATTATTTATTCAACTATTTTGAGACCAGGAGCCGAGTTTGCTTGGCTAAAATATCAATTTCTTAAAAATAAAAGTAAACAATCAAAAAGGAATATACCTGTTGTATAGATACTTTACACCTTGCTGGTAACACCCTTTTAAACCTTTTTCTCGTCTGAAAATTAACGCTACACATACATATTCACTTACTAGCAGAAAGTACCCGTGCTTCGCTACGGATTATGATTAAGGAACACTTACATTAGGACCTATGTACGGGTTGTGTATTTTCGCCGAGGAACGAAATAATTAATTGTTAGTAACTCGAGTACATCTGCCCGTTGGTTTACCAGAATTAAAATTGAGAAAATGAGTCTGGCGTATCCAGTCTCACCACGGGGAGACCGGCAGGTAGAGACCATATTTACAACTTATTTCCAAAAAAAAAAAAAAAAAAAAAATATATATATATATATTACATTTAATTAAAAACACCGGGTAGTTTTATTTGATAAGGCAGTCACCCTAGCCTCTGCCGAATCAATCACACCGGGTAGTTTTATTTGGTAAGGCAATCACCCTAGCCTCTGCCGAATCAATCCCACCGGGTAGTTTTATTTGTTAATGCAGTCACCCTAGCCTCTGCCGAATCAATCACACCGGGTAGTTTTATTTGGTAAGGCAGTCACCCTAGCCTCTGCCGAATCAATCCCACCGGGTAGTTTTATTTGGTAAGGCAGTCACCCTAGCCTCTGCCGGAACAGTCTCACCGGGTAGTTTTATTTGGTAAGGCAGTCGCCCTAGCCTCTGCCGAATCAATCCCACCGGGTAGTTTTATTTGGCAAGGCAGTCACCCTAGCCTCTGCCGGAACAGTCTCACCGGGTAGTTTTATTTGGTAAGGCAGTCACCCTAGCCTCTGCCGGAACAGTCTCACCGGGTAGTTTTATTTGGTAAGGCAGTCACCCTATCCTCTGCCGGAACAGTCCCATCAGGTAGTTTAATATATGCAAGTACTTAAATATATTTTAGTACATTTTAGTCTGATAGATATATACAGACAGCCAAAATTGATGTTGTTGTTGTTTTCTTAAGTGCTTAGTACCTCTTTGTAAACAACATTTTTAGTCCTTTTTTCTGGCTGAAGGACGACCAGACTGTCAGATGAGCTTACTCTAGAACATGCTACGTATAACTGGCCATGGGAGAAACAGTCATTGCTCAGATCTACCCCAGCCATCTTCAAACTTTGCCCTTGTGCCTTATTAATAGTCATGGCATAGCATAATTTTACAGGGAACTGCAGACGTTTGAATGCAAAATGGTAGTCTGAGGGAATAAGAGGAATTCGGGGAATAAAAACAGTTTCTCCTTGACCAACGCCTGTAAATATTGTCACTTCAATAACATGTTTATGCAGGGTTTTCACCTGCAGCCTGGTACCGTTACAGAGATTGGGAGGGTTTAGGTTGCTGAGTAGCATTATTGGAGCACCGACTTTTAGAGAAAGAACATGAGGTGGAATTCCAGGGGGGTTCAGAGTGTGGAGAAACTCCGCTGGATAGTGAACAGCGTCTTCTGTCTCAACCACTGAGTCCACAGATTCATACCTCACAACAGCAGAAGGCAATTTTTCTAACAACGAAAGGTTTATTATATTTGCAGAGTCGTTAGTTGGGGTAAGAATCGCCCTCTCTTGCAACCATGTTGGACTATTGTTCACATTGTCATTTAAGTTAGGATATATCTTGTCAAGCAGTGTCTTCATATCACTAACAGTATGACAAAGATTTTGAGGTATTGCACATTTACCTTCATGATCTTCTAGCAGTTTACCATCCCCTATTTGTAAAACTAATGTAGAAAATTCTTCTGCTTTCAAATCTCCATTCAAATGAACTCTCATGTTAACTCTCAAAGACAGGATTTTAATTTTTGGCCATAAGAAGGATGACTTAAGGCACGCTT
Organism: Stictocephala bisonia; assembly: GCA_035578905.1. Classification (NCBI taxonomy): domain Eukaryota; kingdom Metazoa; phylum Arthropoda; class Insecta; order Hemiptera; family Membracidae; genus Stictocephala; species Stictocephala bisonia. Next base: position 134,663 of record JAQJVL010001311.1, read on the forward strand.
TCACCTCATCAGCCCGAGTTCCTCGAGGTATCACGGGCAAGGTTTGCCTGAAGTCTCCAGCCAGCAGAACTGTTACTCCACCCATTAGACGTTTGCAGTTCCTGATGTCTTGAAGTGTCCTGTCCAGAGCCTCTATACCTCCTTTGTGGGCCATGGTAAACTCGTCCCAAACAATTAATACTGTTTTTTTGAGTACCTGGCCCATATTGCTTTGTCTTGATATGTTGCAAATAGGTGTTTCTGAGTGGTTCAGGTTGAGAGGCAACTTGAAAGCTGAATGAGCCGTCTTCCCACCATCAAGCAGTGTCGCAGCAATGCCAGAGGATGCAACTGCGATGGCAATCTTTTTCTCACTCCTTATTTTTGCTAACAACAAATTGATCAAAAATGTTTTTCCGGTACCACCAGGAGCGTCCAGGAAAAAGAGTTGCCCAGATTCTGAAATAATACTGCAGGTAATTTCTTTGTAAATATTCAGTTGTTCTTCGTTCAGCTTTGGAACATTTACAGCTACCATTTCACATAGCTGGAATACATCGAAAGAAATTTCTCTGAGGCGTTCCAGGTTGTTAGTGATGGACTCTTGCTCGCGAAGTGGTGTAGGAAGACCATAGTTTTGGAGACGGTTGCCAGACATTGAATACACCAAATCTTCGAGTAAAGCCAAACATTTGTTGTACACAATGTCCATACGCTGTTGCACATCCCCAAACTCTGTCTCCATCGACCTCTTTACGGCGTCCGCCAAACTGTCGCGGTGTTTTTCCCATAATGTGAGAGGACTACTTACTTGGCAAAACACCAACATGATGGCAAGTAGTTCGCGGATCTTGGACGGGGAGTCTGAGAGTGAAGCTTCTTCTAGTGTTCGATCCCAGTGAGTGTCGTCTTCGAGCAAACCAAGAACTGTACATGCAGACTGAAACGTTTGGTGGACCACTCCATTTACTTTCCTAAGATATTCAAATGACGTAGGCCCGTGTGGGAGAAGGCGTAGAAAATAGCACTCAGAGTTATTAGGGTGAACAGTATATACCCTGCCTAAAACCTGATCTTTTTTCACCCCAGGATAGTCTGGTACTGATTTCCCTTGCTTTCTTCTACAAAAGGTATTCTTTTTCCATACGAAATATGATGGAACTTCAGAGTAAAGGAGGGTTCTTGCAAACGCATCGGTTTTGCACAGATCGAAGAAGCCCAAAAGAGTAGTTTTTGGTGGGTTGTTTAGCCTTTCCATGACATTTTCTTCGTTAAAATAAACTCTTTGGCCGTTTTAAAGATGAACTGCAAGATGCATCACTGGGGGATGGCGATCGTGTATTGGAAAGCAGAGAATTCGCCAGACAGCTTCAGAAGTACTAATGTAGCGTCCTGTCTGGTACATTGTCACCTCGTCAAGTTAATTTTCAACTGTAAAAGCTGCTTGATCGGATCCTTTGTTGACGTATTTACAAATATATTTGAAAGACTTGACAGAGTTGCAGTACTCGACGTTGATATGCGCTGAAAAGGTGCGAGACAGGACAGGGTTAAAAGGTACCACCCATTGATTGTCAAGCTTTACCCCGTTTATGTCAACAACAAATCCACCATCTGAAGGAGAACGCCTACGGTATTTAGGATAACTGTCTTCCCCAGTCTGTGTTTCTCTTAGTAGAGGACGGGGATACTTTTTGCTGCAAGCTCCATTAACCATACAGGGCGAATTTCTGTTGAGAGCACCACATGGGCCGTGGATCATAGTTGACTTCACAATCTCATGGAGGGCAGGGTCTAGCTCTGGGTCAGGTATCTCTGCACAAATAACTTTGTCAATCATGTCTGGTTTAATCTTTTCTTCTAGCCAAAGGAGAATGTGTACATGAGGAAGGCCTCTTTTTTGCTATTCTATGGAGAACATGTGACATCTACATGCTCCAAATATAGACCCTTTCGTTAGTTTCATCAAATGCTTCACTTTTAAGTGAAAACCCGCACTACCAAGTCATGTCTGTGCTGAGCCTTCTGACCTTCCTTTAGCAGTTCACATATCTCTCGCCATTTTGGGTTGCACGTAAAAGTTATAAAGAGATCTGGACGACCAAAATGGCGGACATAGGTCATGGCATCCTGAGTACGCTCATGCATGTAGCGAGGTCCTCCAGTGAAGCTTGATGGCAGTACAACCATCTTACCCAGCTCCGATACCTGAGCATCAGCTTTTCTCATGGCATCCTTCAAGTGATTGTAGTCTTCACTTCTCAACTTTTTTGGTTGTTTCGAATAAGGTTTAGCCGTTCTGTTTCAATTTTTGCGTACATATCAACCAAAAATTGGTTGAGGAGGTTGCGAAACAAAAGTAAATATGGTTCTTCGCCTTCTCGCTCCATTAAATTATATCCGTAGAAATCAGCTGCAGACACAGTTTTCTTAAGTGCTGTCTTGGTGTTTGGGTCACGCTGAGGGATGTTGATACAATAGCCATCTTCACCACGGCAGAACATGAGAGGATACTGAAGAGAATCATACGCTCGATGTAGCTCACTGATTCTTATCAGTTTGTCTTCCCTACTGTATAGCACAATGTCTCGCTTTTCAAACACCTAGCCTACAATCAAGACAGCAACTTCGTTAGTGGTAGGAGTATTGTAACGTCCCTTGTGAGCACTCGAAGGCTTCTGGTCAGCAGTGATAACTACCTGGAAATCTTGCTGATCTTTGGGAACAGAATCAATAGCAGCTTTGAACTCTTTGATATATTTGTTATGTTCATGAAGAATTTTTTGGAGCTGGCCTACCAATGCTGGCTTGACATCTTGAAAGTACCCACAGCGAATGTCTCTTTCACGGTTATCATCACCAACAAAATATATCTGAAGGAAAGACGGCTGCTGTTGTGTTCGAGGCATTAGACTCCCTATTCTATGATAAACCTGGCCTTGCACCTTATATGTTGGCATGAAATGGTCTCCTTTTATCTCTTTTGCTCCAAACGACGTCATTTGGAAACAACCGTTGTATTTGCGAATATTATTAAGAAAATGCTCAGCCTCAGGATGGTCGTGAGAAAGAAGGCTATGTAAGGGGTCGGGATATTTTTGAAAGGGAAGCAGTTGAACTTTTCCATTACTGCAACACATTCCGGGGCTTTCGTCTTTCCATTTTAAAGCATGTCAGAAATTACACTTTTCTTGAGGTCCAAGTTGAACTATTTTATCTGTAGAATATTCAATGTTTGGGTCATACTTGAAACCTGAGAGTTTCTTGATTGTCCATGGCAGTAACTTTACTTATGCACGCCTCTCATTGTACTTTGACGTAGCCTCACGATTAACTTCAGGATGGTTTTTTGGGTACTTCTTTACAGACTTTCTGTTAATCTCGGGGTTGTTCTCGGTATATTTTTTAACAGCCCTTCTGTTTACTTCTGGGTGGCTCTCGGCATATTTTTGAACAGCCCTTCTGTTTACTTCTGGGTGGCTCTCGGCATATTTTTGAACAGCCCCCCTGTGCACTTCAGGGTGGCTCTCGGCATATTTTTTAACAGCCTTTCTATGCATTTCAGGGTGGCTCTCCGTATTTTTAGCAACAGACTCCTTAACCTGCTTTTTTCGGATGGAATCAATGAATCTTTTCCTTCGTTTTCTACCTCTAGATTTTTGAGGTGTGATCACTGTTACGATTGATTCGTCCGAACTCATGTCTAAGGGAGTTTCAAGGTTTGATAGGATGGGCTGAGAAGAGCCTGGTTGGACTGCAACAGGTTCATAGACACAAAGGGAAGATGGGCCAGATTTGGATGTAATAGGGTCGGTGGGCATAGATTCAGAAAAACCAGGTTGGGATTTTAATGTTGAGGCATAAGATTTTGAGGTATGTAGACTGTTTTGAAAATAATTTGGTACATAAGGTTGTTCGCAAGGTATAAGAACGTCAAAGTGCCCTGCCATGTCATCACCAGAGAACTTAAGTCTTTTTATTTCCTGAACCTCATCCCCATAACAGGCTAAGAGTTTTCTGTCACGAAAGAGCTCGAACTTATAAGGAAAGACCTCTGCTGCAACCATGAGCTCACAAAAGGTTCCATAGAAGTAAGGCTGTGACATGTCGGCGATGTACTGACGTTTAGTTCTGTAAGGGACTTTATTTATGGTCAAGGTGTAAGGCTTAAGTCTGCGCCAGTTGTTGGACACGTGACGCACAATGTCAGCGCGCACTCGTAGTGTTAGTGAAGCTGTACAGTGGACCAGATAAGATAAAGAGGAGAAAAGGCAAGCCCAGTCCGCAGTGATCTTTATGACAAGGTGAGGTACTGCCACACCATCAATATCGAATGTTTCAATAACCATTGTCGTGCAACTGTTCAGAAAAAGTATTAAGATGAATAAAGAAAAATTTAGCTTTGTATTTTAGAAGGAGAAGATGAAGTGAAAAGGTTCAAACCTAAGCAGATGATCTAGAATTGAAGCAAGCAGTAAGTAAAAGAAGCAAATAGTTAACAGAATAAAATACCAATATAAACTCATGTAGTAAGGGAACACCCTACCCAAAGTGGAGTGGCCGGAGTTGTAACTACAGAGTTATGTCAACTGTATCAAGTTTGAACCAGGAGAGCTATTAAGAATGTCAGAGTTATGACATGAAAAAAGGTAAAAAAATTATGGTATGAAAGGATGTGAGGCAATCGAATACTATGGTAGCAAATAGTGGGGCAAAAGAAAATATTTAAGAAAAAGAAGGTAGTATTCAGAAGCAATAAGCAATGGACAGAACTGAACAAATAGCAAAGCAGTGTTCAGGTCAAAAGCGTTTACTGGACTGATATGAGCCGAGCCGTACTGCGGTGCAGTGCTGGTGAGGTGCGGGGAGTGGGAGGGAGGGCAGAGGTCAACTGATAAGAACCCGCCTTCTAGTGAACAGCCAAGTCTGCTATCGCTAATTTACAATCAGCCGAAGAATAATAGTATCAAGTTTATTTGTGATCTGTTGTCTAGGTTTAGAAAATATACAACAATCGTCAAGTATGAGTTTTTTTGCTGTTTGGTTTGAAACGTGATTGAAATGTTTTTTTTTTATAAGCACTTATGCAAAGTATAAAGAGTTATAGTGCCGAGCAGAACCAAACTTGTTGTAAAATTTTTATTACAGTTCATTTAAGACCTAAAAGAAAGCTTAGCACCAATTTTAGTTGCGATCTGCTTTGTAAGTTCAGTAAAAACGTCCAAGAATTCATCTTAGACCTAAAAGGAAGTTTAGCACCAAATATTCTTTTAATCTAATGTTTAAGTTCAGAAAATTCGAAAATTAAACGTCGCGTTTTACGCGCTTTGGTCGAGAACCCGATTTAATTTTTTGAAACAGTTTCTCAGAGAGCACCTACACCTCTAGAGAAAGCTACATACCAATTTGCATTCGAATCCGTTCCTTAATCATAATCCGTAGCGAAGCACCGGTACTTTCTGCTAGTTCTTTATAGTGCTGAAATGACCCAAACCTTGTGAAAACGTTTTTTTAGAGTTCATCTAAGACCTAAAAGGAAGCTTGGTACCAAGTTTTGTTGCAATGTGATTTGTAGGTTCACAAAAAAATACATAAATTTAAAAGTCGCGTTTTTCGCAGTTTGGTCGCGAACTTGATTGAATTTTTTGAAACCGTTTCTTAGCGAGCACCTACTACCCTAGAGAAAGCTACGTACCAAGTTTCATACGAATCCGTTCGGTGGTTTTTGAGATTTCGTGTTTAGTCAGTCAGTGAGTGAGTGAGTTCTTTATAGTGCTGAAATGACCCGAACTTTGTGAAATTTTTTTTTCTAGAGTTCATCTAAGACCTAAAAGGAAGCTTGGTACCAAGTTTTGTTGCAATGTGATTTGTAGGTTCACAAAAAAATACATAAATTTAAAAGTCGCGTTTTTCGCAGTTTGGTCGCGAACTTGATTGAATTTTTTGAAACCGTTTCTTAGCGAGCACTTACTACCCTAGAGGAAGCTACGTACCAAGTTTCATACGAATCCGTTCGATGGTTTTTGATATTTCGTGTTTAGTCAGTCAGTGAGTGAGTGAGTGGTATTTGGCTTATATATGTATAGACGTGTTCTTTTTTTCGGACAAAATTGATCCAGCTTTCACTAAAATTTATGCATATTTTTAAAATTGAGTTTAAATGCATACAATTTAATTAATTTGAACATATGTAAAATAGTGGTGGTGTTAAAAAACACGTTAATATATATATATATATATATATATATATATATATATATATATATATATATATATATATATATAACCCAAAAAGTATGTATTCAATTTACTTGTTTTAATTTAAAGAATGATTATACAACTATATCTATGACAAATCAAATGGTGCTAGTATTTCAGAGGAGTTGTTTCAAATAATATTTTGTAAATCCTGTGTATGATCTATAATTATAAAAGAACAAATAATATTCTTATAGAGTAAATAAAACAATAAAGGGCTCTAAAGCCAGAAGGGGAAGGCTAGATGAGGGTGTAAACATGTCATATCGAACACAGGCTATAAATCTATCAAACGACAGCCTGATCTTATGGTGGCAACTTATAGCCTGGATTTCACCCAATAATGCCTATTTATGCCTGAGGAACGTAATACTGTCGGCACAGAAATTATTTGCACCCGAGTTTGAAGGTTGTTTACTAAGAAACTAGGAGGCCTATGAAAACTCAAATCACACAATTGTTTTCCTTGTTAACCTTAACGTTATGATATATAAATTTAAATTGTATTATAAGTCTAAATAATTTTTATCGTAATAGAAACAAAAAATACCGTAATTTTAACTAGTTTTCAACCTACATCACATTTATACCTCTATTACTCAATCACATTATTTATATCACATTACTCAAAAACACATTAGTGTATCGCATTTATGTTTGTGAGCCATTAAATATTTCTAATCTACCTATTGTTTTGAATACCTACTTGGAATACAAAATAACTAACATTTGTATCTAATATTACAGTATTTTGTAAACAGTATAAAGCTCTACCGAGTCCAAATGGTCATTAGTATACTCGGCCTACTAATACTTAGGTAGAAAATAAGTGATAAAGATTTAATTAGGAACTATCACCACTATAAAAAATTTATTTTTAGAACTTCATGACGAAGCAAAACGATTTAGTGGCAAAGCCAAGTAAAAAAAAAATAAATAAAATACTACAAACATGTATAATTTAATTTTACGTTAAGTACCAACAAATTGATTTAAGTTCGTTGGGTATTGGTTTAACAGTGCTGAAATACTTTAAAACTTGCACATGAAATTTTCACTTTTTTAAACGTACTGTTAGATATCCTAAATTATTAAACCTCTTTTTTTAACAATCGACTAGTTGGTTGATGTTAATTCACACTCGCTATTATTCACTATTGTAAACGTACACTTAGACCACACGGAAGCCAGTAAACATGTATCTTATAATCGAATTAAATTCGTATAATCGAACTATCGATGATCTCATACTTATTTCAGTTCAGACAAATTTCAACCCACGCAAACTTCTCAAACATTCAACAAACGTTTCTAACACCTTTGTTTTACAAAGTTGTAAGAATTTCTAAATCCTTTTTGCAAGATTTTTTGCCTTAACCACACTCACAACAGTTACACCCACATGTTATTGTAATCGTTAGCATTTAACTATTGTTACATTGTTGAATCATTAATAATCAGTATTTTGAAATGTTTCTGTACTATTACGTAGTACTATTGTACGTGTGTGGGTAGGTGGGTGGGTCAGTAGTATTAGTACTACTGTTTCCTCAGGTAGGAATGTCGCATGTTAATTTTGGCAGGTAAGATTGGAAGATTTGAAGATTTTTAAGAAAAAAAAATAATATTAAAAAAAAAAAACTTTATTTAGATAAAGTTTTTGTACAGAACTAGAATACTCATTCATTTTTTAATTAGAGAATATAATGAAAGAAACAACTAGATTTGCAGTTGTTTGTCTGTAATTTTTGCAAACAACGTATTTATAATTGCTTTAGAACCATACTCAATTTTCTGATTGATATACTGTTTGAGAAAATTGTCATACTGTGAATATATAACATAAAAATAATTTTTATTTTTGAAGTGTTAAGATTTGTTCTAACAACTTTTAAAATGCTAATTTAAACAATGTTTAATTAATTTGCCTTGACAAGTTTTAAATAACTACAAAGTAAACTCATCAAGAATTTAAATCATCTTCTAGATGAAAAATTACTAGATAATGTGTCCCGTCTTAGCCTCATTATACCAAGTTTTTTTTAACTTTTAATTCATGACTTTGTCATTATTTGTTATATTTTATAACCAATTTGTTATGAGCTTTGTGAGAAGTAAAGACATTCCTGTAAATGTAAGTGTAGAATATTTTCCCATCAAAAAGCTGTAAAATAAACAGTCATTTGTTTAGAGAAAGATATTATTTTTACTGTACAAAATGTACCAATTTAGTTCTGTGATGTCATCTCATTTTATATCTACTAAATTATTCTAACATAGATTTGCGCTCTAAGGTATCCGTCTCAATGTCTGTCTTATCCCAACAGAAATATGACCGACTTTATCCTTACCATCAAACAGCGAGGACCAAATTGATGTCCTGTGTATGACAAATGGGACCCTCCGCTATTGCTTGTTAAGTCCCTTCTACTACCCTCATATATTAACAGATAAAATCGTCTAGTGTCGGGTCCTACGACTCTACTATCTATAAACTGGTGTATTATTTATGATTTTGTTTAAAATATAATAATTATTTTTTAATTACACAATGCCATACTTTAAAATGCATGTACATACTCTATTTTATCTCATTTTTCTTAGTTTCATTTATAAATAACGGTTAATAAGTACTGTAATTGTTATTTAACAGGAACGTTCTTCCTGTAGGATCAATACAGGGTTCTCCCGGAGAGGTGTCTAAAACACAATACGGATAAAGGCATACATTGATTGATAAACTAAAATTAACACCACTAAGTCTAACACAAGGAATAACGTGAAAATAAGTTAGTTTTTCCAGGGTTCAAAGTGCACTTGAAAATTAAAGTCACCAGTTGAAATCTCAGAACTGTAAAAAGTGAAATATGTCATATGTAACATTTCTTATAGACTGCAATAGACAAATATGTTGGTAAAAAAGTAAGTAAACTTTTCTTGTTTAAAATGGAGACAGTTCTTGTGAAAAATTAATACTGTGTCAGTTCATACCATGTACTTTCTACTAAAATACATAGACCTTCTACAGTTAAAATTGATTACTGTTTATAGAGTTAACACAACAATGTACATGTAGTGACTTAAAGAAGTTTGAAAATCATTGATTTTTGGAAATTTGGTGTAAAAATAGTATTTTAATAGCAGCCTGTATTATGAAAAAGAAATAACTTGTTGAATGCCTATCTTACTAACACATGGCTCAAACTAATTTTACCATAATATAAAAATGTGAATTATAAATGTTTAAAAGGCACTACGTATACATTATTTCTGATTCATAAAATTTACTAACTTTTCAGTCTTAAATTTTAGTATCAACAAGATTTCTTGAGTTTAGTTTTATAATAATTGCTTGAAGTTAGAAACCTTAAAATTTTATAGTTTAAGCTTTGTAATTAAGAAAATACCGCCAGCTCTATGTTTCAAGTCTAATTCTTTAAAAAAAAAAACATGAATATAATGCACTTCACGTTATATATTCATGTTCAGTCATAGAACACTGGATCGCCAAAGTGACATTTGGCTAGAAAGCATAGGAAGACTATAATCTATTGTTTATGAATCGTATGGGTCCAAATACGGCGCATGTAAACATAATATTATATTGTTTTCAACCAATTTATTAAAAATAAAAAAATTACTAAAATTTACATGTTTTAAAGGTTTATAGTACCAACAGATTTTCTTGAATTTACTTTTGTATAATATTTAAAATAATTTGTATTACTTTTGTATATAATTTGAGTATTTTTATTTATCAAAATATAATAATAATCGTATGAGCTGTCGATAGTACGATAGCACATAAAGATATACCCACTTATATCTAATGTTTTGAATTCTAATAAAGATGATTTTCTTAGAGACAATCCTAAACCAAATATGTTAACGCAAAGGTCATATTAACTCAAAATTATTAAAAAAATATATGAAAAGTATCTACTCTAATTTTTTGTTATATTAAGTGCATGGAGGACATAATCAAGAGCAAACGATTAAAAACAGTACAAATTAATTTTTTGTTATATTAAGTGCATGGAGGACATAATCAAGAGCAAACGATTAAAAACAGTACAAATCAACAGCGCTCCAATCCTCCTACAAGAATTTTGAGTTTCAAATATTGTCTTGTGCTAAGAATTAAACATTTAGACCAGGTATAATGTTTTTTCTAGCCCTCCAGTGCACGTGTCGCGGAGTGAGAGTCCGCATTTCCGAAAAATCAATATTAAATAAAAACTAATTACTTCTAATGTCTGTGGTTCCTATTACCTATATCCCATATCCTATTACTATTACTAAAATGAATAAATTAGTTAGTTAAGAATAAAAACGTACACTATTTTATGGCGTCAATGAGAGTATAAATATGGTCGCGTGCTGTAAATGGCGCTGATAGACAATGTATTAGTCCACGTGCGTGAACTGGTGTCAAAGTTGTTTTGTGTGAGGGAAGTGAGAAGATTTAATTTAATCGAATCTTCGGAAATTATAATTAGGATTGATGGAGACAGGAAAAAGGTTCAAGTTATTTTTTAATAAGTTTAAACAATGAAATATATAAATGCATGGAAATGATAAAATGTGATTCTCTCTGAAGATTCCTCGACATGATGATTGTCTCTTGAGACCAAACATAATCCGAATTGCTTCTTCTTTTGTGCAATGAAAATTTACTTTTTTTTGGAGCTATCATGACCCCAAATTGGAACTCCGTAGGACAGTAAAGAAACATACATCCGTATAAGTTGTCAGAAGAATTCTACGGTCAGAGAAATGTGACAATTTACGAAGCAAGAAGAGTGCACGACTTAACCTTTTAGAAACAGCATTCATTTACTCATGAAAATCAATAATAATGCCCAAAAATGTTACACTAAAGACCAAACTCATCTCTATATCCCCCATCATTGCCTGAAACACATCAACTTTATTTTTCAAAGAAAATTGGACAAATTTTGTTTTTGTACGTTGATTTTTAAGCAGTTTTCATACAACCACTGAAATATAGAGAATTTTCCATAAACATTTCTATCACCAACTGCTTGTAACAATCGGGTCATATTTATTATTTTCTTTTATCAGTTGTAATTTTAAGATACTCAATTTATGCGTATAAATTTAATTGGTTAACTTGTATGTGGGAAACAAAATTACATGTACGGGAGTGCTGACCCACCCATACACTTACGGTGGTATTGAATATACACGTACAGTGGTATTGACCCACCCACTCACCCATACACGTACGGTGGTGATGACCAACATGCCCACCCATACACGTACAGTGGTATTGACCCACCCGCCTACCCATACATGTACACGAACGGATTTACACCAAATTTTAAGGGAATTTAACTTTAGTATCGAAGGGATCCTCTAAGAAATACGATACTCAATTTGTGCGTATAAATCAAATTGGTTAACTTGTATGTGGGAAACAAAATTACATGTACGGGGGTGCTGACCCACCTACCCACCCATACACTTACAGTGGTATTGAATATACACGTACAGTGGTGATGACCAACCTGCCCACCCATACACGTACAGTGGTATTGACCCACCCGCCTACCCATACACGTACACGAACGGATTTACACCAAATTGTAAGGGAAGTTAACTTTAGTATCGAAGGGATCCTCTAAGAAACGATTTTCCGAAATTTCCTTTCTAAGGGATACAAACAGCCCCTCAAAAGTTCCTTTTTTCCATAAGAATAACGTTGTGTTGATTTTAATAAATTAATAACAGCTGTTTTGTAAATAAATATACATGTTTATATTGTATGTTTGACACTATCCTATTGATGATTAATAGTTTAATCTTCAGCTGTCAAACAAAAACAAATTAAATGAAGACGTTTGAAATAGTTAAGTAACACCATTGATTTTATAAGGGTAATACCATTGGGTATTTATAAAAATAGATAAGTAGCAACGTAAGCAGTGTGAGTGAGATATTACTATAAATAAATGTAACATTGTGATTTTGTGTCATACAGTTAATCTACTATTATTTGTAGTTAAAAGTCACAGGCTGAATCCGGAAGTCAAGGTGTTTCGAGAACAGAAAAAGTTGAGGTTGGCAAGTGAAACGTGCAGGTGTGTCCCATAGTAAAGTATAACATTACAGACGTACCACTGAGACTCTAAAGGGAAAAAGGAAGCTTAGAGATGCTGTTTTCATCCCTTAGGAATGGAATTTCGAGAAATTCTGCCTTGTGGGTCTCTATCATATTAAATATAACTTCCCTTAAAATTTCATCGACATTTTGCGGTTTATAACCAAAATTTAGCTATAAGAAATACCGTTACTGGAATTTGTATTAAACGATTGTAATAAACGATACCGATAAACATATTATAGATTTATGGCTTTATGTCTCTTGAAAGGACAGCTGATTTACACGATTAATCATGGATTGAAAAATTATTTTTAAATAAGTAATAAAAATTTACCTGATTTGGTCAACGAGCTTACAAAACCTGAAAGAGATAACATATTAATGAACCTGATTTCTGATGGAATGAATACTTTTACTATTGAGTCTTGCAATGTTTAAACTTGTAGATAAATATTTCCCTTAACTACTCTACTGTAGATATTTCTAAATTTAAGTACGTAACATTTTACTCTAAGAAGCTTACGTACGATCATCAATATCTATATTGTCGCATTAATATGATAAAAAAATTAATAATAATAATTATTATTTATACATAAGTTAACCAACAAACAGCCTGTTTAGTAATACAATGTATCAGCCTCCGCTAGTATGAAATGGTGTATATTTATACCAGTCTTTAGTTATCAGTACATAGTACAGACCACAATCTAATCATGTTAGATATACCAGGTCAGTATGGTCCCTCGGTATGTGCATATCAATATATGCATGGTATGCATAGCACTATATATACATGCTTGACAGTGTATTTGTGGAACGTAGGCCTATATATATATTACCTTGGATTATATTTAGCTAGAATATATATCTCTCATGTAATAGGAATAATTGTGGCATTAATTTAACTAGAATCTATATTTTCCTGTGACAACCCTGTAAAGGTGGTATCTACATTATTTACAAGGTAACCAGACGTTTCGGCCGTGCTGTGATGTGGCATCCTCAGTGCTATCTCTGAGACAGTCTGAAGTCTGAATCTCTTCTGGTATCTGAGAGAGTCTCAGAGATACCACTGTGATGCCCTATGCGAAACGTCTGGTCATCTTGTAAATAATGTAGATAACACCTTGACACAGTTGTCACCAGAAAATATAGTTTCTATTTGTGGCAGAAATTTGATTATTTATTGAGGTCTACCACTGCAGTTGATCGGAACGGTATTATATTTACATGGGACTACACGAGCACCTCATAATTGGACCCAAAAACAGCTGATATCTAGACACATAATTTGGCACTTCATGACAAATCTATGTATGAATAAGAAAATCAGCGCTACTACTGTTAAAGTCTTTTGGATCTTATAGTTCATTGATGCTAATTTTAGGCTGTATAATGGAAATGAAAATTCAATCATGGATATATTTGCCATACAAGGTTTAATAGTCAATTGTGTCATTAAAATAAAACTTTAACGTAAACTTATAATATAAAGGTTAGTATTATAATTAAATTCGTCAATAAAAAAAATATATAAAAAACCAGGATCTTTTCCGTCATACGTATACCACTATTTAATGTCGGATCTTTTCCGTTATGTGTCAGCAATCCCAAAATATTTCCATATACATCGCGCCGCGGCAGTTATGGTTAGGTTAGGTTAGCATAGCCTATTGTAGAATGTTTTTACAAATTACAGGTTCATTCTACAATATAATAACCTAACCTAACCATAACTGCTGCAGCGCGATGTATATGAGTGGCCTCGATGTATTGGGATTCTAAAGGTTGAAAATGAGGAAAACATGTTTTAAATCAATAAATTGAATACCGTGTTCCGTTATTTATACCAAACAATGGTTAAAATGTATTATTCAATATATTTAAATAGTGGTATACGTATAACGGAAAAGATCCAAAAACCAAAACAGTGACACTTTATATGACAAAACCCAAAAAAAGGAATAAAACATCTATCTGAAACAAAAATACAAATTAAACTGTACAGTTTATTGTTATGTAACTTTAAATATATAAAAGTTGCAATAGTGGTGCCACACTTCCACAGCACCATTAAAGATATCACTTACGAACAGATGAAAATGAATTAGCCTAAACTCTTTTTAGAATGTAATTCATAATGTGATATAAATAACATTAATTAGATGATCTAACGTTTTGATAGCGTAGATATAAATTAATATCATTAAACTCAATCAGTTAAGCCTAAGTGTTGCATATTTGAGTCACAAGGCTGTTTTTGATACTTGAGAGTTCCAGCTGGTTGGTGTTATGGTCAATGTTGAAATATTCAGTTATTTATATACGGTGACGTAATTAAATAAAATTATTAATGACGTCACATTACCTTAATACTATTGGAGACTTAAGGTGTTAATTGTTTATTTATATCAACCTGCAGATTTTTAAATGATTATTAGGGATAAATAAAATTAATGCAGCATACTAATATATATATATATATATATATATATATATATATATATATATATATATATAAACATCCTTTTTTACGTTTTTCAGATTCAAAATATTCTCATATTTTATAATATTGTATAATATAATTAAAACATAATTCGTTTTACTATTTCAACTATGATTCCAATATTTTAAATATAGAAATTAAAAAAATAATACTGGAACTTTTAATTTTGATGGCGCATGATTTTCATTTCCTCCCGACGGAAATAACTATTACGCGGCAGTGGCAGGTTTGAAGCTTCACATTTAAAGTGATGCAAGTTAAGCCATTTATACATTTATAAAAACATACATACAAATTTCAAATACGATTTCAATGTGTTGTCTGGAAACCTACTTATAGGTAATTTAATTTTATCCAAAAAAAGTAATAGGACGATGTTCTGTTAAGATCATACTGTATTCATATCTTATAAACTATTGATTTTTGCGGGGTGCTTAAGTTTGAATCATAGAACAGCAAAAGGTAAACGTTTGTGAAAATATTCAGTTCGGGTAATTCAAGCCTAGCTGAAGGTCCTGACACCTCAGACAGCTCGACCTTTACAATTATGGTGATTCTACACTGATAAATGTATCTTGCTAGTTGATACAACACATATAATTTGATTGTACCTTTTATAAAAATAAGAAAGATTTTTGATATGCAGAAGAAAAAATGTAAATTAAAAATAATTCCAAATAAATATACAAAATACTTTATAAAGTAATGATGATCACCAAATTTTTTAAACTGAAATATATGAAATAGACTTGATTAATTTTGCAATATATTGTCCGTAGTTTATATCTAAATTAGTAAAAATATTGCAATAAAATTAATATTAAAGAAAACACAATGTCACTTTTATTGTAATAAGACTAAGTATAATTTACATCCCATAAACTGATTACATAAAACTTTTTATCATAAGATATAAGGTAATTATTAATTATTTTAAGCTAAAATATTGCAATATACAACATATTTTAACAACTAATGGCCAACCTTGATATATGGTTGGTGGGCGAGGCATGAACACTATTGATTAACAAATAACGGTTGGTAGTTAGTCATGCTTTGAGTGTTATATAATTTCGAGTGAAATCGTAATATTAATGGATCCAAAAATACCAATTAAAAGGTACACAAACTTCACACAGTATTACTAAACAGACTTTCTAACGTTGTTTCCTATGTAGAGAAACGACTACCCTATGGAACAGGTTTCATCATTTATTGTATTAGTAATTCATAGTAGATTGTGTTTATTATAATATAAATATTATAGTATTGCCATTAACTATGTTATTTAAATTAAGATATTTACGTATGAAATAAATATATAGTTATTTATTTGACTTTAAAGTAGAGTATCGACCTAAATGTTTGTTTTTTGGCCACTATGTTTCAATAATATTGCTACCGTACCTTACGTTTGTGTGATATATTCATACAGAAGTTGTTGATATTATTTCAGTTAAATAACAACCAATATAGTTTGGACTGTAAAAATGTTTTCAGAAATAATTTTAATGATTCTAAAAAATATTTGTTTTTATTTACATTAAATTTTTTTGCTTTACAATTTTTACCAGCTTGGGTACTTTATTATTTATTAGTATAAGGTTTTATTATATAACAAAGTTTTATATATATATATAATTTTATTTATATTTAGATTATAGGACATTTTAATAAATTAAGTCATTTTAAACGATACGGGGGTTTTCGTACATTCATGACGTAGGCTACTGTTATTATTCCAAGTTAAGATTTGTTTGCTTGGTGTCATGATCAGGTTCTGAATATCCTTAAAATATATTTCTTTAAAACTGGATTTTCATATATACTGCGTAATAATCTGGATAGAAATTAATTTAATGAAAGTTTTTTTCAAACATAAGTAATAAACATATATGGTACTAATATTGTAGTACATATTAAAAAATATAGGCCTACTTAAAAATCAAGCATGATTTGTAATGTATTATTAATAATATTAAATATCTTGGAACATTAAATTGGAAGAAAATATAACTAATTTAACGTTGAACGTAACTATATAAAGTCTACAAATTACGTTTACAAAAGATAATAATAAAGGTATACATATTTACAAATTTTTTTTTCTATTTACTAATAGTTTTGTTATACTTAAGGGAAAAGATATTTTTAAAATAATTAACCGTAATTATCCGAGTGCTTATGAAAGGTACCTCGTGTGTTTTTACTTATTATGAAGTACACACAAATGTGATATAACATATCTTTCAAAAGTAGTTTTTTTGTTTAATTAAATCTTTGTAATATTAAATTTATTTTGTTAATTTAATATAAAATATGAAATTCTGAAGTAATGATACAGGACAACTACGAGCTCTTTTTTTTACATAAAATATACTTACAATCTCCATAATCAAATAATACAAACTTTTTTATAAAGTAAGATATGAAAATCCCTTTCCATGTAAACACACGCAGTGTCGTTTCAAGCCGAAACTCGACTGGCTCTATGCCCGTGTGGCTAGAAAACCACAGTCCGTGTTGTAATGGCAAACAACAAAGGTAAATATACCGCGAGCAGTGGAGAGTCTGTGTCCTTTGTTGAAACAAGTTGTAAAATATGTTCAGGAAATAACACATTTCTCAAAGATGTATGTGTTATACGATGCTTACTTGTCAAGATTTAGTAACGCACAACATCGCTGTGAAGTTATTCAATGTGTTACACTAAAAAGAATTTTCTATGTTTTGATCAGACAATGTAAATCAATCGTTAATACAGAAGGTAGTAGAAACTGGCCAAAATAATCTATTAATGATTATAATAAGCTATATTTTATAACCGGTTATTTTATTAGAGATTCCCTAGTCTTCAATTCTTTCCAAAAAACAGTCACAACGTTTCGGCATGTATAAATCTCGTCATCTACAGGTTTTAAATACTTTATATTCCAAACTAAGCCATATTAATGTAAAAAACACCGTAATTATGGTTTTATTGCTTTCTGCCTCCTTTACATTGTTTAGTTGACAAATAAAATGTTATTGGATAAGTTAAATATGTTTTGTATTTATTAATAAGTTCTGTATAGACTGATTAAGTTCAAATTAAATATGAAAACATTGTCAATTAACAATAGTGTTAATTGACGATGTTTTCATATTTTGTTGTGTATACTTTGTCATAATTTTGTGTATATGTGATAGTTTGTGAGAATGACTTTAAAGGAGTCCAAAGTAATCCATAAATATGAGATGTTGAAAGGGTTTCTAAATTGATATGGGATTGTTGAAAAAAAATATATATTTTGACTATATAGTAGAGGTAACACCCGACGAAGACTGGAGCTTTATACTTCTCGAAAAGGGATATTTTTTTTTACTTAGGCGTTGTAATTCCCCAACATATTTACTTATTAAATAACCTATTTAATGACAACAAAGTACTTTCAAACAAGAAATCGTGAACTGTAATGGTATATATTTAAAATTAAAAAAGCTGTAAATTACAAAGAAGTAAGTAAAAATGCATATAGTTGTAATAGATTCAGTTATAACCTTACATTAGTTGTTTGTGTGTGTAGCATAAATTCCTGAAAAATTACTTAAGAACTCTCTAGTTCATTAGTTAACTTACATGCTGGAGTTAACCTATTTTTTAAAAATAAAAATAGGTATTTTTTAAAACTAAAAGAACACATTTTAAATTATATGTATGTATGCATATAAAATAGATTTTGCTCATGCTTCTAAAGTATAGATCAAAACTAAAATTCAGGAAAAATAAATGTTTGATATACTGAATAAACCTATCACGTTGTCTATAGAAAATAAAAATAACTAAACAATTCTCATTGCTACAAGAATTCCATAAAATAAAATTTAAATATTTCGAATGCATTAAATGAGTGTGTTATAGTTAAACGGTTTATTATTTGTGGTAGAATTACTAATACTAATTTTTCATTCTTGTGTTAAAATACCCACCCACCCACCCATACACGTACAGTAGTATTGACCCACCCATACACGTACAGTAGTATTGACCCAGCCACCTACCCATACACGTACAGTAGTATTGACCCACCACCCACCCATACACATACAGTGGTATTGACCCACCCGCCCACCCATACACATACAGTGGTATTGACCCATCTGCCCACCCATACACGTACAGTGGTATTGACCCACCCTCCCACCCGTACACATACAGTGGTATTGACCCATCTGCCCACCCATACACGTACAGTGGTATTGACCCACCCTCCCACCCGTACACATACAGTGGTATTGACCCACCTGCCCACCCATACATGTACAGTGGTTTAGTCCTAAAGTTACAATATTATGATATTTATTTAACTTTTATGCTAACGAATATGCATTTAAATTCCATACAAAGAAAAGTAAATAGTCTAGTTTGACAATACTGGATATTACATTAATACAGGCGAAACATATTTTCTGCAAGATTTTTAAATAATAAAAAATAACAAAACACATTATACCACAATACAATTAAACCCTTATAATCATTTGGCTGACCAACAAACCAGGCAAATATACCCGTTCACATACAAAATTACGTTCAATAATGTAAATAATTGTATTACAGAGGCTAATGTAAACAACTCAGGTAACATTAGCAAGGTAATCTAATAGACCCTCATTATCTACAAACAACAATCCGCTTCTCTCGTTAATTACTGTTAATCTGCTTTATTAATTTCGTGCTTGTAGTACATTTACACTGTTATTATTAACACAGCGTTTGTGACTGATAACTAAGAGTAATATTTATATATTTATTGAAATTTAAGTTAATTAAAAATGACTAATAAATGTAATCTGTGGTAATAATTGAGATTTAAATATTTTGTTATTGCGTTTTTGAAGTATAAAAAATATGAGAGGAACAAAAATTTGTATTGTGGGAGATTCCTTTATAAATACACGAAAGTTGTAGTATTCGTTGTCTATTCCTCGCAGACATTCAACACAACGTTTTCTAAACACTAGACCGTGATACGGCTTGTGTTTGCGTGTTTTACTTGTTCTTCATGGTGACTAACTATTCTTTTGTTTACAATTAATTCCAACTTGTACTTCAGGGAAAATGCAATATATAAATTAATACAAACATAACTTAATTAAAATATAGTACTATGTAATTACAATACGTAATTGGTTTGAACTTATGTACATACAAATATATTGTTCAGTAAATGTTAAATCCAATTCTAAATCAAAGTAATATTTTTAACGACTTCATATTTAGAGGATATATTTATGACAGTAACAATTTTCCAATTAGTTCGGAAATGTATAAATAATGAAGTTTTAGGTGATACATATAACTAAAACCATTTATATATGACAATTTATAACGAGGATTTATATAATATGACTCGTTTTAACAAGAAAATTCTATAATTTTTTTAAAGACTTTTAGAGGCATATCCGAATGTTCGAGATATTTTGGGGTTTTTAGAGTTTTTTATAGTATTGGATTTTTTGTAGACCGTAGCCATAACGATGTCAAGAACAACGGTGGTTTTTCATTTTTGATTTTTTTTAAATAAATAAAGTGTTTTATTCTAATAGACAACAACACAACGTCTACAAGAAACATATTTTAAAGTTGATAGAAAAGATATTTTAAAGGTGGATTATAAAAACTCCACTTTTACATTATTTTAAACTGTTCCAGTGAATATAAATTGATAAAATGAGATTTGCACTTTTTTTAAAGTGTAGAAGAACACCAAAAGAACCAGATCATGTAACTAAAACCTAATGTTTATGTCAGTGTAACACACTGTCATGCTCCCTTATCCTCTGGTACCTGTAGTAGAGACGCACTTACTAAAACATAACGTTCTAGTCATCCCTCAAGGGTCCGTGCTCTGCATTACACAAATAAGATACATACTGAAACCCTTACCACTTTCCCACATAACGCTTAGAAATACCGTAGCGCTTGGAAATTACCTTTATTTTAAAGTTTTCTTAGTACAATTTCCTTATAGGTTGTATTGATCATGTGAGGACGACATAGGTTGTTAGACATTTGCCATCATTACGTGACAATTACCAATCACGTCGATTCGATATGGTAAAACCTAAACCTTTTTCAAGTGATAAAAACTAAATTACATCTACACAAACTTCTTACAAAACTACGTTCTTAAACTAATAAACTTATCTACATTAATAATGATCTACATTTTAACCTAGATCATAGAATGGAGTACAACAAAATGAAATTCTACTAAATATAAAAATGTTAACAGGGTTTAATTAATATAACCAATTAGGCACTGCCAAGGTAACGACATAAACGAAACATTTTAAAACACAGTTAAACTAATATTCAAATCAGACTGAAATGAGAATACATTAACTAATCATAAATAAAAGAATTATATGGTACCTGAAAAACACTATTAATTTAAAATACCACCAAGCAAGCACAAAAAATGATATATGTAACTCGGAAGGACTGAGACTACTATCCAATCTAATTAACGATTACAATTATATTTTAACCTGAAAAGACAACAATTATTAGGAATAAAACAATACAATAATCAAATATTACAAAAAAACTTGATAAAAAGTTCAGTACACTAATGACATCATCTAACCAGAATCCTAAACCACCTGCACCTACAACAATTAAACACCCCATGAGTCTACGTTCCCGTACCTGAGTCACCGCATTTCTGGCGATCTCGAAGCGTACGTCTCTAACCACGTCAGTCTGTGGATAGTTCTTGTGAAGTGTATTGTGTATGTTTGTTTTGTCCCCGTGTTTTATCACTTTGGAGAGAACTTCATAGACTCTGCATTTGGATTGAATCATCCTCACTTCGTGCCTGGGACGTCTGGACACCATCGTCACTGCGGGTCGTAAGACTTAACATTTTTGTAATATTTGATTATTGTATTGTTTTATTCCTAATAATTGTTATCTTTTCATGTTAAAATGTAATTGTAATATTTAATTAGATTGGATAGTAGTCTCAGCCATTCCGAGTCACATATATCATTTTTTGTGCATGCTTAATATTATTTTAAATTAATAGTGTTTTCAGGTACCGTATAGTTATTTTATTTATGATTAGTTAATGTAATCTCATTTAAGTCTGATTTGAATATTAATTTAATTATAGTTTAATTTTTTTTCTTTGATATCGTGACCTAGGCAGCGCCTAATTGCTTATATTATTTAAAACATGTTAACATTTTTATATTTAGTAGAAGTTCATTTTGTTGTACCACATTCTATGATCTAGGTTAAACTAATGTAGATAAGTTTATTAGTTTAAGAACGTAGTTTTATAACATGTTTGTGTAGATGTAATTTAGTTTTTAGCACTTGAAAAAGGTTTGGGTTTTACCAAATCGAAACGTCGTGATTGGTAATTTTCACGTCATGATGGGAAATGTCCAACAACTTATGTCTTCCTCATCTGATACTCCATCATTCAACAAATTTCAAAAACAAAGTTGTATTGATCATATTTAAATTTTTTTAATATTTCCATTACTTTGAGTGTTTTTAAAAACATCAATTCGTTTCAGCGGGTAAGAAAATTCTGTCTACTTCAGGTGATACCATTGATTTTATACACAAATAGATTTCCCATCCAATATTAAATTTTGAATCTCACAATATCAGCTGTTTTTGTGGTCTATTGGGGAGCGCTAGTATAGTTCTATGTAAATGTAATGTAGTGTAAACCAGCTGTGGTTGCGGGCCTCAATAACTAACAAAATTACTGCCACAAATATTCCTATTAGATGGTTTATCTATTGTAGGTATATATAATCAAGGGCGATATGTAACTTATTCAACGTAGCTTAGAAGATCCTTAAAAATTGCATGTTTATAGATTACGGGTAATAGTTTGTAAGAAGTCATTAATTTCTTACTAGTCAAACAACAGACGAAACATATCTTAGAAATTTTTGTTCAACAACAATCTACATTTAGGGTTATAAAACAAGAGGCTTTATAAGTTAAATGTCTCTAAATTTTTAAAGCCACATGCAAAAGTATGAAATGTATTCCTTTGGTATACAACAATGATGTGTTTTCCTTCTTTTGTAACATCTGTTACTGACAGTTTCAGAGTTGTTTGACATCGACATAACACTGTAAGTCTTGTGTTGGCTCAACCTGTCATCGTCATATTTATTACAGCTTCACTCCTGTGTTCGTTAACTAAACACTGTATACGAACTGAGTTGAACAGCTTTTTGATTAACGCTAGGGTTTGTTTACATTACAGCTATAGTTTTTACCATAGTAAAGTTAATTACTATCTCTGTATTAAAATGTGTGAAAATTGTTTTCTAATGTTTAGTTAGTGTAGTAAGTAAAAAATAATAATGTAATACAAACTTTTTAAATAAAAAATCAACTATGGTTTTATTTTTAAATAATTCAAATTATAGTAAAATTAAAAAAAAAAATTAAATGTGTTAATACATAAAAAATAGTGCTTATATCATCTGTTGTATTCTTATTTAAGCTTTTTATAATAACTATAAACGCTTACGTAGTATAATCAATCATACAGTTTTAATAATTCGTCCTTTTATGTTATTTCTTAAATAGTAAACAAAACTACATTGAATATGTATCACACAAATTAAAACTATATACCTAAGTAATTTTATTGTAATGCGCTTTGATGATCAGCTAAGGTAATTAATAAACAACCTAAGGTTTCCGCATGATTAGTAGTTGGAACACTACATCAAAATCATATATATGGTAGTTCATTTCTCAAAAAGTGTTTTATTTAACTATAACTAGATATAAAAACTATATTTTTAGCTGTGATACATTTTAAACCTGCATAAATATCATAAACATTGTAACTAAACAGTGGTTAAACTTAAGCTCTAAATAAAGTTAGGTTGACACTGCTAAAAAAGACTGAAAATATTAAACCCAATATGAATTCTGAAGGGTGAAACAAAGACAAAGTAGTTATCTACATTAGTTTGGCAGATGCAACATTTTATAAGGGTTGACACAAACTAAGTAACCCCTTTACTGGTTTATGTGTACCCTCAAATTAAAAGTTGCATTTTTTAGGGAGAACTTTATAAAATGGATTAGAAATTGGCACCCAAAGGCTACTTACGATTTAATTCAACGAGGCAAAATCTGTTATGATAGCAGTCACTCTGCTTATCTAGCAGGCGTTGGTGTAATTAATAACATGAAAAAACATGTTACGTCTCTTTTAAAAATCAGCTAACGCGTGGATTTTAGCTCCCGAGGCCCAGACAAATAACTACCACTCTCCACCACGATAACCACGATGTATTAACGCACCTTACATTGTATTAGAAAAATTACAATATTTTCAGATATGCTCCTGCAATGGTAACAATAACATAAGTTACGACTATACAATATACGACTGGTAGTTCGCTTAGTCAATATTTCAAAATCAATTATGACATTTTAACTTATAAAGAAAACAATAAAGTTAGAATCAACAAACCAATCCGCCCTCCCATACACGTACTTTGGTATTAACCCACCCTCCCACCCATACACGTACTTTGGTACATACGACTGTAGTTACTGTTATTTTACCGATTAGTGTACAACGAACTCTCCAATTTATACTTCCATAAAAAACGATCCTACAGGTGATTTTCTATTGGATATTTGTATGAATTTACTCTGAAAAAGTCTATTGCTCCTCGTTATGTTACTATAGGGATGACGTTATGGCGGGTGTACTGGGGGTGTATTTACCCTGTCACTAAACTAATAGATAATAATAACGGAATAATTTGTATTCTGAGTCTGGAGAACACAAAGATGTTTTCCTGCTCCTTCAAGGTATTTCTTTAGATTACATGTATTTTTTTTTTATTATAAAATTAAATGTTATATAAGTTAACTCCACGTGTACGTACTAAGCCATTTCAATAGAATTTTTCTTGTAATATTATGTGACTACAAATTTAATGACATACTATAACATAATACCCTAAAGTTTATTTTGACGGCTCAATGTCGCATATGAACAATGTTAAAATAATTCTCCCTTTAAACACCTAGGCTTGGCTAATGTTTGAAAGGCCACACAAAGCCGATTGAAATACAGTTGTTATTTATGGATGTAGCTGTTCGTAATAGATTGTCAAAAGAACAATTAAACATAAACAATTAAGTTTGTACAATCTCAATAAATGTTACTAACCTTTTTAAGAAAATAAAATCGGGTACCAAACAAAAAAACTGAAACCGGTGAGACTTGCTAAGGGTATAATCCAATACTAGTACAAATAAAATCTCAGAATACAAAACACTCTCTGATCTGTTATTTTACTATTTTGATTTTTTTCAGTGATCCTGTTGGATGCCGAGGCTGAGCTAGGCAGTGTGGCTCGACTGCCTTGTGATCTCACCACACCCATTGCCGTGGACTCGCTCTCCATTGTCATCTGGTACAAGGACGACGGAAAATCACCTATCTATAGGTACACTATCTGATACACCATACAATTTGAATGTATACCACAAATCTGCTCAGGTTTGTTAGTGATTTGTTAGTATGTTTCAAATGAGTTAACAGTAACTATTAGGGCCTAGTAACTTCTGTGAGTTTTCCTATCAAAAAAAATGAAGGTAACTAATAAATATGCCATATTACCGCAACATACACTAAAACTTTTTCAAGAAGTGGATGAAATTAGATCACTAGGATCAAGTAGGAGAATTGACTCATTTTTTATTTTTCTTTATTTAGCAGTGTGAGATTAATATTTCAATAAAATCCTTCGTGTTTTCGCAACCTCTTAAGATGCCAAACGATTGTTTTCCAGCCACCATCCATTTCCCACAATCTTCCTATAAGTAAACATTCACGGTGTGCTTTTCATCCATTGCTCCAAATAATTGGAATTAGTTACCAACTTACTTACAGTAGCTACAAGTGTTTAGTTACCAACTTACTTACAGTAGCTACAAGTGTTTCTCACTGGCTCCATTTATAAGAACTTTCCATTACCTTATGAAATACGTAGACTATGAACTGGAATATGTTACTTCTAAAGTGGTATACGAGTATTTCTTCAGTTCTTTTTTCTTACATAGAATTTTCATAAGAACATTTCTTAAGCTGATGTTTAATTATATCACTTGTTTATCGACTATGTTATCATATAATCACTATTATTTTATGTTATGTATTTAATTCATTACCCTCAAGCCTGTAGAAGCTGTAGAAGGTGTTGCTCAAATACCATGGGATACTCCTAACTCGAAATATTTATAATTGTTTATTTCATTCAGCAACAACTCGAATCCTCGTCGCATTATTGTCGAACCAATTGACATACAACTTATAAACAATATTTAGATATTTTCTTTTACTTAATTCACATGGTGAATGCTGTTATCATGGCCTCATTAGAGTTCCACATCCTAGTTTTCAGAAATTTTAATTTATGTCTTCTCTTCCTCTATATTAAAATTTACACTCCCTATTTTGTGTCATACTTGTTTTATCAGTATCACTTCAAATTCAACTACTGACTTCATATTAAATTTCCTTGTTGTAAAAACCTTTTCCATCTTTTTGTTATGGTTAACCATTTAAATAATTATTTTTTGTCCCTTTTTCAACATAGGTCAAGGTTCTAAAATATACTATATTGTTCCCATTTATTTATTTTTGTTTACTTTTATCACCAGTGCCATATTTTGCAAATTCATTTAACTTTGTTATGGGACAAAGAACCAAACTCATTAAGCAGCATTTAGTTGTACATGCCATAATATGAACCGGGGTCCCTCTTCATTGATATCAGTAGTGCTAACTGCGAGCTAGCAAGATGCCTCTACGTTTGGAAATCCTACTTTTATAATTAGTAAAGAAAATATTACTAGCATATGTTGAAAAGTGTCTAAATATTTTTAGCTTTATTATGTTGTTAAACTTGAATATTTTTTGGCAAATATTAATTTTTGTTAGCTTAGTGGTTAGTACATCTACTTCATATGCAGATGTTCACGGGTTCAAATCCCGGGAGGTTTACTTAAATTTGCGGTTTGAACCGTTGTTCCTCAACAACGTTTGAATTGAATATCATGTTTAAAATGTCACTGGTGTAGAGAGTAAAAAAAAACTAAATTATCGAAATCCTTATTGTTAAATGAGACTACCCTTTATAAAGATCACGTACATCATTACACTGACATTTAACAGGAAGTATCCCCAATTTAACAGGAAGTATCCCCAATTTAACAGGAAGTATCCCCAATTTAACAGGAAGTATCCCCAATTTAACAGGAAGTATCCCCAATTTAACAGGAAGTATCCCCAATTTAACAGGAAGTATCCCCAATTTAACAGGAAGTATCCCCAATTTAACAGGAAGTATCCCCAATTTAACAGGAAGTATCCCCAATTTAACAGGAAGTATCCCCAATTTAACAGGAAGTATCCCCAATTTAACAGGAAGTATCCCCAATTTAACCTTGATCACCTTCCTTATATAAATAATCTTGCACCTGTTATCAGCTCAATTGGCTTTATTTTATAGTATAATCTTTAACCGAAATAAAATTATACTAATGTATTACCTCTAATGTCATAGTCTTAATTTAAAGGATGATCCAATGCAGACATAAAACTTTCCATGGTTTCGTGTTTAATGGCTGTCAGCCATAAATATAGAGGATAGCACGTGACGATGTGGGTATACCTATAATGTTAAGTCAGCTGTTTACTCAGAATTGTATAAGCTCTATACGTATATGACATACATAACAATTATTAATTTATATAGTTTAAGAAATCGAGATTTTCCACCCTCAGGTCTTCCACCAAAAGACCCCATCTCCTGGTTTGCTTACCCCAAATCTCATAACCCACTAAATCCACACCCCGAATATTCCAATGACCTAGTTTCCCAACACCAGGTATTTTAACTATAGGTCTCCAAATCGAGGATCTTACAACGACGAGACACAGCCCTAGGCCCCCCACCCCAATATCTCAACCCCTGGCCTTATCACCTATACGAATTCAAATTCTGGGTCTTCTAGCCTAGATTATCAAAACCCTTGTGTTAAGTAACCTTAAGTATCTAAGGGTAATTATTCTAATACTAACAGATACTCCTAAGGTTCATCAACCTCTGTGGATAGTGGCAGCTTTGCAAACCAAACCAAATTTTTGTCATAACAAAACTATAAGTAGAAGAATAGTTTCTTTGAAGTGATAACTCCCTTTGTATAGGGTCTTTCTTATAGTGAAATTATCACTGTACCTTTGATGTATATTCAATCAGATTTTATAACTTTTAAAAATCGCAATTGTATCTCAAAATTCACTGACTTTAGAGGATTTATTGATAGATAAATAGTATGTAGAATCATTATTAACTCAAACACACGTCTTATAACTACTATCTTTCTCATGTTTCAGCATGGATGTCAGAGGGCGAAGTCTAGATCTAGCAACCCACTGGTCAGAGGACCCTGCCTTCAAGAGTCGTCTACTCTACACCCCCGACTACCCTGCCTCCTACTTGTCTCTAGAGGGTGTCACCGAGGGAGATGCCGGAATATATAAGTGCCGGGTTGACTTCAAACATTCCCCTACCAAGAACTATTATGTAAACCTAACTGTTTTAGGTGGGTTTTGTATTCATCTTGTCATAATTATTTAACTGCTATATTAATTTATTGTATATGATCGAAGTCGTTGTGTGTTTTATTACACGGCCTAATTAATATAAGATCTTTAGGAGGATCACCTACTACTTCCACGATGACATAGAAAGTAGGGTTTAGAAGCTATATTACGTGATTTTCACAAGATTTATTTCATTTTTCATGTATTACTTAAACAAGAGAAGAGCTACTGTACAACAGTGACATAAAAACAAACAAGTGCTAGAGAAATAAATGATAGCAAAATGAGATTTTAGTAATACTGTTGTAGAAAATGTGTTTGTTTGTTGTGTTAGTATAGTTGTATTTTGATAAAATTTTTTTTCATCGTAATAATGTGCTAAGAATTTTTTTAATGTTGATATCTTGTTGTATATAATTGTATGAGAAATGTATTCATAAATTGTGTATTTTGTCGTCTATCAATGGTACAAACGTATTGTCATCTATCAATGGTAAAATATATTGTCATCTATCAATGGTACAAACATATTGTCATCTATCAATGGTACAAACATATTGTCATCTATCAATGGTACAAACATATTGTCATCTATCAATGGTACAAACATATTGTCATCTATCAATGGTACAAACATATTGTCATCTATCAATAGTACAAACATATTGTCATCTATCAATGGTACAAACATATTGTCATCTATCAATGGTACAAAAATATTGTCATCAATGATACAAACATACTGTCATCTATCAATGGTACAAACATATTGTCATCTATCAATGGTACAAACATATTGCCATCTCCTAGCTAGACTACACACGGTACTCTGCCAGACTTTAATAATGCTTTTATTAATTGACTGATTGACAAAATGTTGATTTAAATTTTATTAATATTCGTATTTAAAACAAGTGTTATTAATGTAAACCATTCAACAGTTTTCAAATTATTTTAAGTAGAAATTGTTTTGTGTATTTTGTACATGAAAACATGTGATAAGGAAAAAATGAATAATTTACTATGCTAAATAAAATTATCAGATTAACTGAAAAAGATAGAACAAGTTAATGAATAGCATGCAGATATGCTTATATTCATAAATATTTTAACAACCTATATTTTAGTAACATTCTTTCAAATATCATGACTTAACCATAAATGCTTAGACAATAAAGTTAATACAAAGCACGTTTTGTAATGCAATAAAAGTTGGAAACTTAATCTTATCACTACAGATTTTATCCCAATTTATTTTACAGCTATTAGAAAACTGTTCAATATTCATTAGTAAGACTCTGATCGTCAAGATATAGGCGAATATGAGGGGCGAATGAGTTTGATGAGTTTAAATGAACGAGTGTAGTCATTGTTATTAACAAAGGTCGAATGTTCCTCAGAAATATATGTACTAATAGCTACATAGCCAGGGAAACTACGAGACCTACAGTTTTACGTAGAACCTGACCACGTAGTATCGGTCTGATTTTCGACTAACTAATAAGCCTGACACTCAGTTCTCTTCCCTACAAAACATCTGAACCTTAACTACTATCCAACATGGACACCCCAACTTCTCTAGTAATGTCCACATCGATGGTCATTGGTATTACGAAAATCGAGCATAGAACCTATCACCTCTACAGTTTGTATCACCTATCTCCTTTACAGTTTGTCCCCAAGAAGTTACAGCACTGCGCTATTGTGCTGACATATCAACATACTGTGAGCTATATATATATGAGCATTTTTGATTTCTATAGTTTTGACATGGAAATAATTTCAAATTAACTTCTATTAACAAAAATCAACTTAACTTTTTATACAGTTTTGCCTAACAAAGTGTACAAATATATCTTTAATAATTTTTATTTTATTTCAGTTCCTCCAAAAAGCCTAGAGCTGTTTGATGCTACAACAGGAAGGAAGATAGTAGGCCAGACGTTTGGTCCCGTCGCCGAGGGAACCAATGTTGAGATAGTCTGTACGGCTACTGGAGGTAGGTCAGGGAATGTTGAATGGCAAGTTTAAAATACATCGATGATAATATTACAGATATCGATATTACAGTTCTTATAAAGTGAGCTCATTATACGCCCTATCGATGTAATGAAGTTACTGTATATGATAAGTCTGATCTACTCATATTACAATTACACCGGACAGTTCGCGAACAATATCTAGCGCAAGTGTTTGAGCATTGGAAGAAAAACTGTCCTCTCTCCACCGCTCTATATCAAGGGTCCTACTTCCGTCTTCAAACTCCCGTCTGTGTTTTTTTCCATTATTTACGGTTTAAATCATTATTATTTGTGATATTGTTATAATTAATATGTTTTATGTAAATAGAATATTGATTTAATTTAATTTGTCAAAGCCTTATTCATTAGTTATGATAAAACCAACAAATTTTCAATACTACTGATGACGTAATGGGTGGGGCTTGCTTCTGCGCAGTCACCTCAAGGCATACCATTCACTCCATCTCCTTTACCGTTTACCTTATCCATGAGGATGATTTGTCGGTATAATACAGTGGGGGAAAATAAGTTCTCTTTCTTACTTCCACCATTCAGCACAACTTTCTAGTACCAGTGCTTTCAGTAGTTCGCAATCCAAGTGTCTTAACTATAGTTTTTATTCATTTACTAATGCACAATATCTAAAATAATTTGAAACCCATATAAATTACTAATAATTTCCTTTTTGACGATGATAACTGAGCAATAGGTATGCGTACTGATGATCTAGAACCGTTAGAAAATAGTTATTTTAGCAAAACTCTATTGATTTGTTAATAAAAAGTGAACAGAAAATTTAATTACAAAGTTACCCAGTTAATTGCTTTGTATTATTAATAGTTTACTGTATGTCAGGATAGTATTTATATAATTTCATCAATATTGTATTCACGAGTATTGTGCATTTCTCGAATCAAGTTAAATAAGAATGTTAAATTTAAATGAATTCAAAGAGTAAAATAAAAAAGAATTTATTTGTTGACAGCGTCCTACTATATCTAACGTTTTTTAGTTCATTTTTTATATAACAAATGTATATGAACATCAAGAAGAATACTAATCAATTTTGCTGATAGTACGTGACCATGAGACGAAAAGGATAAAAAAAGTTGTTGTATGTTGACTAATTAATCAACTATAATACTATTTACTATTTATATTTACATATGTATATTTTATACTAAAAACTAACTATAATAGTAGTTACTAACAGAGTTAGCAGAATTAGCACAGTTAATTTTAACTAATTTTCCCGATATACACATCAGGGGTATTTGCGTGCAATAACAAATGGTTTTACAAGGGCAGTATAGAATCGATTCATCTGTTGGTTAAAATGAATGCATGCATAATTCACTATTATGCATGCATAAAGTAGTTATGCATAAAGTAGTTATGAAATTAACGTGGATAATCCGTATTCATTTATCTAATGTGAGATTTTGTGAAATAAGAATGTTTATATTTACTAAGCCTTGGGGTTTAGTATATATATATATTTTGGGAAGGAAACACCCGGTTAAATTTGGGTGGTGATGTCAATGGGCATTTTGTTTTGTAAAATGTTTCTGTAAAGGTAATCTCAGGATAAGAAGTTTTAGTAGTATTTATATATAAATATTTATACAACATAATATATCATTTATATTTAAAATCCTATGTTTAGTTTTATTTAGTATCTAAGTAAACGTTAATGCCTTACCTAATGCTGAATTTCCAAAAAAAGAAATAATTCAAAATGCGTTCTAACACATTTTAGACTGCCTATTTACTAAAATTATATTTATAGACCTGAAAACAAATAATTTTGACAAATTAAATGAAAATCCAAATAATTATGTTTTTATTAATACTGGTTTATAACACACACCCAGTTGTTTATCATCCTTAAAAAGGGTTACCAGCATTTATACAAAACTTCCCTACATTATTCATTCGGTGGGGTCTTAAATAGTGTCCGTGGGCTTGGATTAATAAAAATTCTGTGCACAGAGTTGCTTGGCCGACCAACCACACCTTGGGGACGAAAGTTAAGCCAGCTTTGGTTTGGACTTGGTATTTTGTTCTCAGATTTTCTCGGGTCTGTTTAAAATAATAAAACGACTCCTCCTCAGTTTATCCTTTACCATTATGAACATGCTTTAATATAAATTTTTAAATCAACTATTGAACATATTAAATAACATAATCAATGTTTTATAGTTTACAAAAACATTACTAGTTAATTTTTCTTTAATTAATGTTGAATAAAACAAATCTGAGACAATGCTAGAGTTATTTTAAATAGTTTTTAATTAGCATAATACGTGTTGGTACACATACAGTACAAGTAAAAAGTCACACAACATTTATTACAATATAAGCACAAAATGCATGAATATTACGGTGATCGATTTCGATGAACCACGCTCGCCATAATAATCGTGCATTTTTTACTTGTATTGTAATATATTTGTGCATTTTGTGCTTATATTCTAATACATTTGTGTTGTGTGACGTTAACTTGTACTTTAGAGTTATTTTATCTTATAAATGCAGTTAAACATCATGACACCATTTTGCTTATGATATCATACATTACAATTAAAATAAATTTATATTGACTATGATAAAATAAGTGCATAACCTTAATTTAATTATCATAAAGAATATTTTAGTTTTTTCATGTATTTAAAATATACTAGTGCTTGTACCTTTTAATATGCATTTTACTATATATATATATATATATATATATATATATATATATATATATATATATATTATATTATATATATGTATGTATATAGGTCATAATGTGAAAATTAGATATTTGTAAAAATGTCCGCAAAGACAAATCTACGGGATCTCAGTAAAAAGAGGGGTAGTTATGGAACGTTTTGGTGACATCAGAAAATCAATTGGGATCGAGCACCTAAATGGTAAATAAAAAATCAGACATTTTTACTATACAGGCTGTTGAAAAAGTATAGATCAACCTTCCTTTCTCTTAAATGGGTCCAGATAAATAATTAAGGTTTAGTATACCTCTGTAGACAGATTTTTTTCTATCTTTTGACGCAGTTTATAAATTTTTTCAACCTAGAGGGTATAAATAAAAAGAGGGCTCGTGAAGGATGTTTTGAAAAGTTTAAATCATAGACTAAGATGAGTTGGCCATCATTTTAAAACCTATTTTTTTATGAATAAGACGCCATAAGTTTCAAGTCAAAGAACCACTCTATCAGAAATGGTGACTGGTTAATCTTTCTTAGCAGTGGGAATTCGATATTTTGTAAAAGCCTGTTCTAAGAGTTATTTGTAGCAATATGTCAATAATATAATTTAAAGGTAATTTTCTATTTCTTTAATCAAATTCGTACCTTCATAACTGGATTTTACAACATATTGAATTTCCACTCGAAAATCACTGCTAATAAAAATTAACCTATCGCTATTTCTGATAGGGCGGTTCTAATAACCAGCGGCCAGCACTACACGAGGACAGCTGCACAACTAATATGTAGATATGAACCTAGCGTAAGCTCCGCACCAATGCAGTTTGGGAACGCAAACATTAACCGAAATGTCTTAAGGACGTCTCAGGCGAACACAGACAGCCAAAACAATTAAGATACGTAACCGTCGTGGGAGGCACCAACGTCCATATTCCGGAACACGAATAATAAAACCAGCATAATAATTATCCACAAGCCACAGTGACTAACTACTATCAGTTAATATTATCAGGAGAGCAACTGATAAGAAAACTGATAAATATATGGAAGATGTTGATACTGGTAATCATAGATTTAAATTTACAGATTATAATTTTGTGAGTTTGCTGTAGGCTAACTGATATTTGGAACCTACTGACTTAGTAAAACATTTGATTAAGTGTTTCTCGTTCTTCCCACTACTTCTTAGTTTTAACTTCTAATGCTCGTCTCTTATTGTTTGTCTACACTCTCTATCGTTTAGGTTTTGGCTTTTATTCTCTATAGACTGAGTATTCTAATAGTAAGCATCTTATAGCAGTAACTACCAAACATAAATTATTCTGTAATACCTATTTTATTGGCATGTTCTATCCTTAATTTAGTGTATTAACATAATTTTTTTAAATACCCGTCACCAGGGAGCACTTTCACGGTCATTTCCAGATTGGCCGTCACTCATAGTCAGCTGGTTCCACCTGGATGGGTTGGTGGACGATCAAGTCGACTCGGTAGCAGGGGGCCAGACCAGTAACACTTTTGTTCTGCTGTCCATTACCAGGGAGCACTATGTGGCTATATTCACTGTCATTTCCAGGTTGGAAGTCACCCATAGTCAGCTGGTTACACCTGGATGAGTTGGTGGATGATCAGGTCGACTCGGTAGCATGGGGCCAGACCAGTAACACTTTAGTTCTGCTGTCCGTCACCAGGGAGCACTATGTGGCTACATTCACTGTCATTTCCAGGTTGGCCGTCACCCATAGTCAGCTGGTTCCACCTGGATGAGTTGGTGAACGATCAGGTTGACTCGGTAGCTGGGGCCAGACCAGTAACACTTTAGTTCTGATGTCCGTCACCAGGGAGCACTAAGGGGCTACATTCACTGTTATTTCCAGGTTGGTCGTCACCCATAGTCATCTGGTTCCACCTGGATGAGTTGGTGAACGATCAAGTCCACTCGGTAGCAGGGGCCAGACCAGTAACACTTTAGTTCTGCTGTCCATCACCAGGGAGCACTATGTGGCTACATTCACTGTCATTTCCAGGTTGGCCGTCACCCATGGTCAGCTGGTTCCACCTGGATGAGTTGGTGGACGATCAAGTCTACTCGGTAGCAGGGGCCAGACCAGTAACACTTTAGTTCTGCTGTCCGTCACCAGGGAGCACTATGTGGCTACATTCACTGTCATTTCCAGGTTGGCCGTCACCCATAGTCGGCTGGTTCCACCTGGATGAGTTGGTGGACGATCAGGTCGACTCGATAGCAGGGGGCCAGTCCAGTAACACTTAAGTTCTGCTGTCCATCACCAGGGAGCACTATGTGGCTACATTCACTGTCATTTCCAGATTGGCTGTCGCCCATAGTCTGCCGGTTCAACCAGGATGAGTTGGTGGACGAACAGGTTGACTCGGTAGCAGGGGGCCAGACCAGTAATACTTTAGTTCTGCTGTCCATCACCAGGGAACACTATGGGGCTACATTCACTGTCATTTCCAGATTGGCTGTTGCCCATAGTCTGCCGGTTCAACCAGGATGAGTTGGTGGACGATCAGGTTGACTCGGTAGCAGGGGGCCAGACCAGTAATACTTTAGTTCTGCTGTCCATCACCAGGGAGCACTATGTGGTTACATTCCCTCTCATTTCCAGATTGGCTGTTGCCTATAGTCTGCCGGTTCAACCTGGATAAGTTGGTGGACGATCAGGTCAACTCGTTAGCAGGGGGCCAGACCAGTAATACTTTAGTTCTGCTGTCCGTCACCAGGGAGCACTATGTGGCTACATTCACTGTCATTTCCAGATTGGCTGTTGCCCATAGTCTGCCGGTTCAACCTGGATGAGTTGGTGGACGAACAGGTTGACTCGGTAGCAGGGGGCCAGACCAGTAATACTTTAGTTCTGCTGTCCATCACCAGGGAGCACTATGTGGCTACATTCACTGTCATTTCCAGGTTGGCCGTTGCCCATAGTCAGCTGGTTCCACCTGGATGAGTTGGTGGACGATCAGGTCGACTCGGTAGCAGGGGGCCAGACCAGTAATACTTTAGTTCTGCTGTCCGTCACCAGGGAGCACTATGTGGCTACATTCACTGTCATTTCCAGGTTGGCCGTCACCCATAGTCAGCTGGTTCCACCTGGATGAGTTGGTGGATGATCAGGTCGACTCGGTAGCAGGGGGCCAGACCAGTAATACTTTAGTTCTGCTGTCCGTCACCAGGGAACACTATGGGGCTGCTTTTGAGTGCAGAGCAATAACGTCCCCTTCTTTTACAGCACTCGTTACTTCTGTGGTATTGGATATGTTTTGTAAGTGGCTCATATTATATTAAAATAATTATACACAGAAATTTCATTGAGTACAAATAATTCATTGAAAAAAATAAAAATGGGTTTTATACTATTTTAATTACGTATCTTATGATAAACCAGGATTATAGAAGAATAATCTGCCACCCCTAAATAGAAATTCTGAGGAAAATATACCAAAAACTAGCAAAAGAGCTGTTAAAGGATTGTACTGTAATTAAAAATATAATTCATGCTATGTTTTTAATTTTTTTTAAATGTTTTAGTGCGTACTGATTATGATTACACTATCCAAAATTCATGAATTTGTTTTTAAAGGTTGAAAATAATTCAATATTCATATATATATTTCATATTAATTTCAATTTTAGGACAAACAACTTATCTAAAACTATAGTACTAAAATTTTTTAATATGATAATATACATTATGTAGTAATTTGTATTTAATTTAAAAACATTGCAACTTTACAAAAAAAAATATATATATATATATTTATATATATATACATATATATATATATCCTTATATATATATATATATATATATATATATTTATATATTTAATAAATATATTTTTGGCTGAATTCTCATAGACATAGACAATTGCTTGCTTTTACTAAACAGCACAATCTTTTATCATTCTTAAGGACTTATTTTAATGTACGTATATAATATTTCTGGATAAAATATATTAGTATAGAGTCCTTAATTTTTAATAATTTAAATAAGAAATTGTATTATATATATTACATTGATATATGCTAGCTAAATATTAGTACATAAGTAGATTTGTTTGCTATAGTTGACATTATTTTAGATAAGTAAACTATTACATGCTTATCAAATTGTTATTATTTAAAAAAGGGGTAAAACATATAGTGCTTGTATAACAGTGCTTTCAATCACTTATCAGCAATATACAGGGTGATTCATGACGTTCTCCCCCCACTTCTATAGCATATTCTACTACTAAAAACAATGAAAAAATGTCATATAAACATAGGTCCAAAAACGCTTCGTTAGCGAGTTACAGCCATCAAAAGATTTCGTCATGGTTCATGGGCAAAAAATGAAATAATATTGTACATAACTTATGGAAAGGTATATTAGGATTGAAATTCCATGATTTAATATGTATTTTCACATGGAAAAGCTAATAAAATAGGTTTGAGAACTGTACCTTAAGTAGTTTTTGAGTAATCCGGGTTAAAATTGGGATATTAGGACAAAAAATTCAGTTTTTCTCAGTTTAGTATACAGAAACGTTGTTAAATTGGTTACAAAGGCACACAACTTTCGTACATTATTTGTTTAGAATTTAATTCTGAGTAGATTGATATAAGTTGTGTAAAAAATACTACAGAAATAAGAACAGAAACTCAAATTTATTAAATTAAATACATAAATTACCTTAAAAGAACAACAAATTGATTTTCCCAACATTAGACATGTTTTTTATTACAGTACATGTTCAAAAGTGAGGCCTCCATTTTCGATGCATTTTAAAGCACGTTTGTGTACTGCTTTTGTTGAATTTCTCAATTTTCTTGGGTGTTCCTTTAGCTGTGTAGCAGAATCCATAATACGGGCAGTTAATTCTTCTCGCGAATTAACTCTTGTCTTGTAGACTAGACCTTTCATCCATCCCCAGATACAATAATCCAATGGAGATAGATCTGGTGATCTTGGTGGCCAAGGGTAAGGCCCTACACGGCCAATCCATCGTCCAGGAAATTGATCATTCAAGTGAGTAATAACGGCCCGAGAAAAGTGGGGAGGTGCTCCATCATGCTGGAAGAACAAATTTCGTCTGAGATGCAAAGGAATATCCTCAAGCAGCTGTGGCAACTCATCTTGAAGGAAGTGCAAATAAAACTCAGCATTTAGTCGTGCAGGTAGTATGAATGGTCCAATCAGCCAATTGTGTATAAGACCACACCAGACATTGACACTAAATCGGTGTTGAAAGTTCTGTTCAATTACCTCATGAGGATTTTCTTGAGCCCATGAGTGCTCATTGTGCAAGTTGTTGACCCCATCCCTAGTGAACTGTGCTTCATCAGTAAAGAGAATACGCTTGTACAGTTGTTGATTAGTATTTAAAAAGTAGCAAAACTCCAAGCGAAGTGGGCCATCCCCCGGCTGTAGATGTTGAACCTTTTGTTTATGAAATGGATGAAATTGATGTCGCTTGAGTGATCTCCACACAGTTGACTGTGAAACTCCTATCCGCCTAGAGCGACGCCGTGTACTTACACCTGGACTTCGGAGAACAACGTTAATAATGTTATTATCATCATGTTGAAAAGCACGTTCATAACTAGTACGAATACTTGGTAGTGATCCTGTATCCAGAAGAGTGAGGAAAGTTTCACGTATTGTTTTGGAATCTGGAATCCTCCTATTAGGGTAACGTAGTTCATATTCATCTCTAGCAGCTTTAGCATTACCATTACAATAACCCAAAATAAAAACCATACCAGCATATTCTTCCGATGTAAATACGTAAGGCATTATTTCACTGACAAAACAACCAATAGACAACTCGCAGAAAACAATTATTATTGCAATGCACTTCACACAAATAGCTTTTGTAACTTGCAAAACACTACTACAGTACTGTTATACTGTAATGAACAGGTTATGTACAAACCGGATCAGGAAATAATTGTTGATCAGCTGTTGTTCATGCGTTACCAACTTAGGAAAAAAATTAAACAAATTAGAAAAAGGTTTTGCGTACAATATTACGTTGTTATTGGTTGTAAAATGATGCTGGACAATGTTTATTGTTTATTTTTTTGGATTTATCATTTATTATTTACTCTTAGTTTTATTCTTAATAACAATTACAATAATAATTGCATTTGTTAGACCAAAGCAATGATTTTGTTTAATTTGTATAGTAATTTCTTTTGCATTAATAATGTATTTAATTTAGTAAATTTGAGTTTCTGTTCTTATTTCTGTAGTATATTTTACACAACTTATATCAATCTACTCAGAATTAAATTCTAAACAAATAATGTACGAAAGTTGTGTGCCTTTGTAACCAATTTAACAACGTTTCTGTACACTAAACTGAGAAAAACTGAATTTTTTGTCCTAATATCCCAATTTTAACCCGGATTACTCAAAAACTACTTAAGGTACAGTTCTCAAACCTATTTTATTAGCTTTTCCATGTGAAAATACATATTAAATCATGGAATTTCAATCCTAATATACCTTTCCATAAGTTATGTACAATATTATTTCATTTTTTGCCCATGAACCATGACGAAATCTTTTGATGGCTGTAACTCGCTAACGAAGCGTTTTTGGACCTATGTTTATATGACATTTTTTCATTTTTTTTAGTAGTAGAATATGCTATAGAAGTGGGGGGAGAACGTCATGAATCACCCTGTATACACTTCTTTTCTCCAAATCAACATTACCATTCGTATATTTAATTCATTAGTAATCTAGCATTTATATAACTCTTTGTTCAGTGGGTCCACTGACGGTGAAGCTAATGGGTCAGAACCGCCCCCTCAGTGCCGGGAAGGAGTACGAACTGGCGTGTCAGAGTGCCGGCTCCAGACCCCCCGCCACCATCACCTGGTGGAAGGGTCGTTCCCGCCTGGAGGTCCCAGTCCAAGTCACTGTGAGTATAAACCACCCTTAGCCTAATATATAATGCATTGTACACAATGATAAATTCAACTATTTTCACGGTTTCACTACTTTTTCGTAACGATGTCACGATAGAAGAGTTTTATATGAGTTTATGCAATTAAAAAATTAAGTAAGTACATTGAAATATATTTCGATACGAGTATGTCACCGAATATCACGAGGAGGTTATGTTTATATACAGAACAATATAACTGTTTTACTAAAAAATATGTTTTAGTCTAGAGTTTAAGTACAACTTAAGAAATAAAGAAATTATTTACGAAAAACTTAAAAGTTTGTTGTTACAATAATATGTAAATATTATTGTATACTTTACATAATACAAAATACAAAAATACTCGTAAATATTGTGTTGACTTCAAGAAGGTATTGTTGTCAGCCCAGTAATGATGGGAACTCCAGTGTGAGCCGTATAACCTTCTTGGCTGACGTGGAGGACGCTGGAGAATCCCTCAGTTGTCGGGCGTCCAACCCTAACGTTCCAGCCAGTGCACTGGAGGACTCCTGGACCCTCAGCATACAATGTGAGTAACTTGAGATACTTTATGTATGTATATTACTGGAGGTTACTTTGGGTGTATGAGCAAAATTCTATGAACCTTGTTAGTTAAAAAGAGTACTTCTAGTTAAATTTCCTTTGTATATTTGTGTATTGTAAGACATTTTAGTCATAAAAAAATACTTTTATACAATATCTTCATTATTTTAGATAGATACATATTGAATAATTAGTGAAATTCTAAAAAGAAAAAATGATATGCCTACGTATGTAAAATGTGTATGGTTATAAAATGCTTCCTGATTTGTAAAATTTATCTTTCTATATATTAAATATTATTTTTACATTAAATTTATATTACCATTTGTTGGAAAGATTGCTAATTTGAATGTAGCCATCAAATTAAATATTGTTGAATAGATAAAGTAGTATAACTTTACAGCTGAACATAGGAATTATCCTGATTGCACTACTCTCTACCACCAATAACGATTTCAAGGCTCTACGTCCCCCCATGCAACCTTCTAATCACACAAAGCTCTACTACAAATAATCAATTTCAAGCTGTAATACAGAACAAAGTTACATATTCTTAAAATTTTAAATAATAAATACTAAAGAAGGCTTATATTATGTTTATTGTAGTTCAAGGGTGGACGTAAATTTAAATATTATTAATAGATTAATTTATAAATAATATAATTTTAATAAGTTTTGAAAACGGATTGCTCAGGAACATAAAACCGCCAATTAAAGAATCCAATAATGCAAATGATATTTGGTATGCAAAATTAAATTCTACTATTGAATATCCCTATTTCACTTCAGAGAAATTTAACTCCAATTTCTGGAACTACGAGGTGGTTGAAAATACTACGACCAATGTCGTGACGTTATTAACCAGCCGTAACAAATAAAGGATCTTAAGTTTTTATGGTTGTCACATTTTACCCCTTTATCTGCACCATTATCTTAACCTATTTCTTTGAATATGTGAATTGTTGTGGAAGTAAACACTTTATGGTTTTTTATTTTCATATTGTTTATAATGTCATATATTTTATTTTTGGCTTTTTATTGTTGGTGTATTATTATAGATTTCCAAACTCAGTGTGCTATTGGCAAAATAAGACTCCAGACCTTCAGTGAAATACCACTAGATGTGCTTATCTCAATTCGGAAGACTATTAAAATCCAAAATATACAACATTTTATTTATTTCATGTCAGGTATTATAATACATTAAATTTAGCTTGGTATCATTTAAAGTTAATATTTAAGCGAATATTATGGTGTGAACATCCCTTATCATAACAGTGGTACAATTTTACCAGTGTTCCTTTTCCCTGTTTCAGTTGTGCCTTTAGTTGCTGTAGAGCTGGGCAGCAACATCAACGCATCTTACATCAAGGAAGGCATGGATGTCTATTTCGAGTGCAGCGTCGTAGCTAATCCTTCGATCCGAAAAGTCTCTTGGCTACATAATGTAAGTCACTAGTATTATTATTTTAGTTGATAAATAATAGACTGGTAAGTGTTCAGTCATTCTGTTAACAAAAAAAACTGTAAAATGTCAGTAAACTTTTCTGGACTTTACTTCGTTTAACTTACTAGTGTTTAGCAAGTATTACTGACCCACCTTACTATCCAAATATCAAGTAACACTGTAAATTACAGTAGGTGTGATTTTTGTTGTATTTAATCTAAAAAATACGTTTGTTAAAGTATAATATAATTTTGTTTTTACGTAAAATGTCCATATACGTACCACTAAATATAAAATATTTTAGATTTTTAGTTCCAACAAATATCTATAGCAAGAATTTTTAAAATTTTCTTTATAATTGGTACGTCCATATTTCAATTGGTACTTTACAAACTTAAAGTTAAATCAAAATTATTTGTCATTATTATTTTTAATACTATGAAATAGTTGAAAACTATTTCCAAAGCTACTATTATAGAAGACAAAATTTTTCTTGTAAAATTTAGCCGTACTTAGGAGTTTTTATTAAGGCTTTTGTTCATACGTGAAAAGCAAAGTTTTTTCAGAGAAACGTATCTCTCTTATTGGTAGTATTCAAATATGAAGGTGCTGTACAACTATTTACAGGCATTATGAAACATCCTACGCTTTTGTATATATATATATATATAAATAATGTAGAAATATTTTCTGAACTATTCGGGTTTTTA
Source organism: Stictocephala bisonia (assembly GCA_035578905.1). Taxonomy (NCBI): domain Eukaryota; kingdom Metazoa; phylum Arthropoda; class Insecta; order Hemiptera; family Membracidae; genus Stictocephala; species Stictocephala bisonia. The sequence goes on from JAQJVL010001311.1 coordinate 177,607, forward strand.
TAATGTAAAGGAAAATAACTATTCTTTAAAATGGGCTCTTATCACAGTCAACGGTACAAGAAATATTTTATGAATCCGGAGATTATTTTTCTCTCATGGCGTTATTTGTTCCAATCCTAACTTTATGCGAAATCAAACTTTGAGAGATTTTCTTTAGTGGATTATTAGACACTGCACTAACACTAAAAACATTTCTCCTCTTAGAGTATTTTATTGACCACGCCAGTGGAATGTTGAACATGGTTTTCAAAAGTTTTGAGGGACAACGATCCAAACCCTATGGTAAATTTAAATAATTCAAGTGGACCTCCCGAGATTTGAACCCGGGCCCCTCTGCTTTGGAAGCAGAAGTGGTAATTACTAGCAAGAAAGAGGCATTAAATTGTTCAACATTTCTCGAAAGGTCACCTTTACACTCATGTTTTAAACAATACAACCATTTATCAGCTTAGTTAAAAGTCTGGATAATTATACGTTCACTAACAAACTTTCTTTAATAATCTCATCCAAAACTGCTTTTACTGAGTCATTGAGTTTTACGGCATAATTGGTGGTGTACTAAGTATCGACAACTTGTTATTTTGGTGGTGTATTTTCTGCTGCTTATGCTTATTTGTTGTATATTTGTTATTATATGTTTTTTGTTCGAATTAGTTATTGTACATTGATAAATCATGTACATTTTTACGCACTGGAATGTTATTCTCTATATGTATATGAAATAGTATTTACATAATTTGTATTCAGTGCCAAACAATCGGGTTTTATAAAACAATAAACCCTAATAAATTAAATAGAATTAAATGTATATTTATTTTTAACATCTGAGTCTATTATACTGGTTTTAGGGTCGCCCAGTACCCATCAATGTTTCTTCAGGGACATTTGTCAATACGCAGTCGCTAGTCCTACAGTCTGTCAATAGAGCCAGCAGTGGGAACTACACTTGTGCAGCTACGAACTCCGAGGGAGAGGGCCACAGTCCACCTTTTCACCTTGATGTTAAATGTGAGTCTCGATCAGGGGAACTTCTGTACACATATCAAATAATTATGTTAGCACAACACATTTATATATTTATTTTTACTTGAAATGTGTTTAATTATTGGACTGCACAAAAGTGTTTGTTATTCAACTAACTAACATGAAAAAAGTAGAGTTTAGTTTGAAAGGTTTGGGCCCTATAATTTACCCGTTTAGATTAAATTTGAGATTTATTTGTAATGTTAGTTTTAAGAAATACCTTACTTTATTTAGTTAAAACTATCATATTCTATCCTAAACATTATATTTCAGTTATTTTAATAACTTCAAATTGAATTGAACTTCAACGTAGTCATATTATAATCTTATGTATTATTCATCTCATGTCTATATGGAACCTTAACTATATGGAGTATATACAGAATTAAACCAAAAATAAAATAGTTTTTCATGGCATATGGCTAACTTTAAGCTTCGAATTAACGTTTTTTTTTATTTATTTAATAAATCGACTGTATTTATCAAACATTTTCCTAGAATTACGTGTCTAATCCTGTTATTTGTTGAGTTGGGTTACTATTTAAAATTTACAGTAAAATAATCCGCCATAAAAAAAGAGGAAATAATATACGATATATCATGCTATGTTTATAACATACTAGAGTTGGCATAACAAATATTTTGATAACTTACTTTAACATTTATTTAAAGCCAAACACTAAAAATAGTTCTGTGTTATGAACGAAATTATTTGTTAGTAAATCTTTAATCGTTTTCATCAATTAAAAAAAAAAAAACTTTGATGACATATTAACAATTACTATAGCAAATATAAAGCATGCGCAATCATATACGTAGCAAGAGTTACATTGTTGGAAACAAATAGTTCTCGGATATATTCTTAAAATTCAACGAGTTTTCAAACATGTGTTGACTGGAAAAAAGGTGCAAGAAGGCATAGCTGAACTAAATATATTCTAAACTCTAACAAACAGTAAAATAAGCTACAATGTTTTTTGCTTTTTCATAGCATTGAAAAATGTAAATGTATCTTTATGTAAATGTAATGTAAATATAAACAATGTAAAATTTTAGTTATTTTATGGCAAGTATCTATAATAACCTAATGAACCGATAAATTTAACAACAAATCTAAAACATTTAAAAGCAAACGATTGACAAGTTTGGTGCAACTTAGTCATAATAACTTATTTTCCAGTTGGACCTCAATGTCACACGACTCAGCAGCGAGTGTACGGCGCTGCTCGTTTTGAGGAGTTAACAATAACTTGTGAAGTGGATGGCAACCCGCCCGTGCGCTGGTTCCGTTGGACGTTCAACAATACGGCAGTTCAAGGGAGGACTGTCGACAGTTTCGAGTCTGTGCCAGTAGGGGGAACTAGTGTCGCTACCTACACCCCTATATCAGAGTCTGACTACGGCACATTGTTGTGTTGGGGAAGGAATGAGATCGGCTCACAAGTGACACCTTGTGTGTTCCACATCGTCCCCGCTGGTAACTTACACCGTCATTTAATCTTGTTGTAAACTAAAATATATTTTATGTGTTTGGCTTTAATTGTATTTCATAAAAGAGGCACATTGCTAGTAGGGAATAGCACAGGAAAATATTAATATACTATTATCTACTAAATATAGCTAAAATGTTTAACTAATTATATATTTTTCCAAATGCAGTTAAAAACAAAGTTTAATACATGAACTGTTCAAACAAACGTGTGTGAAAAAGAATTTTTTATTTAAATAGAGTAAAGCTTACGAGCGAAATAAGTATTTTCGTGGAATATAAGTTGACTCTCCCATAAAAGTGAATCAATTAGGGCAGATCATCATAATATAAAGTTATATTAATATATTTTTTTAATATGATTATAATAAATTTACCATAAGGTTCAGACCAAGGGAAAAGAAAAGTCTAACTTACGCATAAAGTCGCATAAAATAGTTAACATTTGTTTCTTTGTTATGTTGTTTTATTGTTTACATTAGAGTGTATATTAATAAAAAAGCGTCAATTACATTACAAATCCCTACTACAGATTTTAAATAAAAAAAAATATATATATATTACATTTTGCAGCATATGCAAGTTGCGAAAAATGTTATTAGCTTTAATTTTTATACATTTTAGCAGTATATTTCTATAAAATGATTATGTGTAATAAAAGATACTTGTTTATTATATAAAATGGAGATCTACCTAATTATACCTATTAAATCCAATTTAAATATTTGTTTCCAAAACAATCCTTAACCACACGAAAATGTACGTAAAACCTCTTAATTGTATAATGTTGTAACTATTTTTTATTACTTTATATTTTATTGTAGGTAATCCTGACACCCCTTCTAACTGTTCCATCACTAACAAAGACCACCGTACACTCATTGTAAAATGCAACAAAGGCTTTGATGGAGGATTGCCACAACAGTTTATTGCAGAAGTGAGGGACACAGTTGGGTTACTGGTTCACAATATTAGCACTCGAGGGAAAGTGCTTTTCAATGTCACTGACCTTGAACCTGGGGTGACTTACAACATCACCGTGTACTCCAGTAACGGTAAGGGTAGAAGTCCAACATCTGCTACAGTACTTGGTACCACGGATAAGTACGAACACACCACCTTATATCAGCGTGTATCTGGTAAGACATTCTTCATATATTACTGTTTGTTTGTGTTGTAAGTAGTTTTTAAATATACTTTTGTGATTTGAAAACATTTCACAACTAGTAAACTTTGCTGATTATAGTTTAAACATTGCTAAGCATGAAAATAATAATAACTCCCCATATAAAAAATTTAATAGTAAATATTTTTTAAAAAGAACTATAAGGGCGGTTCATCGTAGTTTAAATTCAATATGAAACACCAAACATTAAGGTATCTATTAACAAATACTAATGTTACTGCAAATTTAAAGAATTTAATAATTTATTCTGTATTATATATTTAAATGTTGATTCTTCATTTTAATGTTGAAGTTTATGACTGAAAAGAACAAATAGTAAAAGGTAAATTAAATAAAAATTATTTGCTTTTTTTTAAAATTGCTTGTTGCTTGTACAAAAATGGAGATAGCTACAACGGTAAACTATGATTGTAACATTACTATAAGAGTAATACGTGTTTTTATACCTCACCTCATTATTTATTAAAATTAAATTTTTGACTGAATACGATCGATTCCAATTAAGAAAGCATTAAACTACTAGTATTATCAATTATATTATATATCCTTGTGTACTTTCAAATGAAACACGTAGTAATTATAAAAGGGACGCCTCTTTCCACCCCTCTACCACTGCAGAGAATCCAATGAATTGTACCCATTTCACTATGCAGTGGATGCTTAAATAAAAAATAAGGTCTTAGATCAAATAAAAATTTATATTTGCTTGTAGTTATAGCATAGATAATGTAGTTTGCTGTCAAAGGAGTTACGTACTGTTTACTTATGTTTTGGACATTATTTCCTCTGCTTAAAAAAAAACATGTTTCCTTTCTTATACAGTGTTTGTAGGCACACTACTCCAAGGAACGTCCAGTATTGAGAAATCTAGCAAGTTCTACAATTTATTTTTTTTAAGTTACGTATATTGAATTAGTTTTAGTCGTTCGAAATGCACAATTTGCTGGTTTTGAGTTCCTTTAGTCATTTCCTGTACCTGCAATGATTAAAACGTTTTAAATATAAATACAGATATAACTTTTGTTATAATTACAATCTGATATTGACAATTTAACAATATATTAAAATAGTCATTCCTATTTTATTTTATTTATTATAAATACATTTTAGTAATAGTAGTGTTCAAAATATAACTGTCATTCCATATTTTATTTACAGAGGAAACAATGGCAGACATTAGCCCGACATTACTTATGGGACTTGGAGCTCTGACAGGTCTTGTGCTTATTGGTATAGTGATCGCTTTGGCAGTACGCCTGAGGAAACCCTCACAAGTGGCTGAACACAAGCCAGTCGTGTACGAAAAGTCAACATCAGCTCAAACTTCCGCAAGTTTTCCCTCAGCATCTGTTGAGGATGACAGAAACCCTGATGTCGTGCCTCATACAACTGGTAACTTTTATATTTTTATTGATAAAGTGTTTTTATAGAAGCAAGAAAATGATTGTTGTTGAAATTCTGCATATAAAAGATTGTCTTATTTTACCAGGCGAAGTTAAGGCTAAGGAGCCCTCTCTAACACTTAACCTGGGGACCAACGGCTTTACGTGACTTCCGAACCACGGGAGCGGCAGGGCAAAATCTATTAGTGGTCACATCGGGAATCGAACCCGGACCGGCAGCGTGGCAAGCCAGTGCCTTAGCCCCTTATCTACGGCCGCTCCTAATAAACTATTTTTGCATATTCTTTTATTACTTGTCATTTGATAATAATTTGTTGTTTAATTGCAACTAGTCTTTTTATTTCCAGCTTGCTAAAAAAAAGTGTATAAATTATCGTATTTTGACCTAGTATTAATAACTGCATAATACTGGTAGCATCCTTACAAATTTGACAAAATTAATTATGTTTCTTAGTTCTTTATATGTAAAAAATAACCTTTGTTTTTAATTTTTTTTACATTTATTACAACTATAAGTTTTAGAGTAAAGAAAATCTCATTTCATTTTGATGAAATATATGTGGCATAAGGGTTTTTGTTGTGTATGTAGAGCTTGAAGAAATTGAGGTTGGAGTGGAGCTGTCCCCAGTCCCCCCTTGGGACACGTCCCACCTGCCCATACCAGGACCCGGACCGGGAAGTCTTCCTCTTTACACTCACGTGGTATGCAATTTTCAATGTGTAAAACATAGAAAATTTACAAATAAAATACTGCCTGTTGGTTTTTTAAATTGATTGCCCAAACGATTAGGTCTTTATATCGAACTTACAATTTTCTTGACGGTGTTTACCAAATTAAGTATTATACAAGAATTCAGTATTTATATTATAAGAATGATTGCAAACATAACTTATTTCTGTGTTAACTGCCCAGAAATAAGTTTTGGAATCTTTTAAAAATGTTCTCGACGGTGTTTACCAAATGAAGAAGAGTACAAGAATTCAGTATCTATACTAAAAGAATGATTGCAAACATAAGAATACAGCCCAGAAATAAGATTTTGGATTCTTTTAAAAACAATTTATTTTAATATGTACACTATTGTTAGTAACAATTGTATTAAACATAAGGTTAGTACACATCATTAAATATAAGTTGATTATAGAAATATATATTTAAAACGAGTATTAAAAATAAGCTGGCATATCTAATTACCTTCAATGTACTATATATTATTAGGCCTTTTTGGAAAGTAATGGCTAAGCATATTTTTAATAGTATTCTTAACATACTTATAAGAGTATTATTATTATTCATTATTCATCTGTAAGACGCTGATCATAGAGATATGGGTGAACATGAGGCGTGAATGAGTGTGATGAGTGTAGATGAACGAGTGTAGTCATTGTTACTATCTGAGTTCGACTTAGCTCAGAAAGGACTATTTATTAATAGCCCAATAGCCAGGGCAATTAATAAATAATAGTATTTCATTATTCTACATACTCCTTTATAAAAAACAAATATATAAAGTATATGTGAGAGTAAATAGTTTAAGAGAAGTCTTTAATAAGGCTGGTAGTATTTAATTTTCCTCTTATGTACATGTGTACAAAATAACCATTTATTATAAAGGAGTGTGGTTCGATAGTTTTGTGCAGTTCACATGAAAGAGTAATTAAGTGATCAGTTCAAGTTCGCAACATTATTCAATAATTCTGTTCCAAAGGAATGGAATTGCTTGCATTTTTATTATTATTACAAATGCTAATAAACTACAAAATTTTATAGGAATTCATATTTTGAAGAACTGAGAAGATAGCCTAAATATAACTTTGAATGTTACACAACATTATTTTACACGTTTAGAAATCTTTAATTCCATAAAAATATCTCCGTAAAACGTATAATTATTTTTTGAATAACCAAGCAACACAATATAACATATATTACAGTGTTTTTATGATAGGGTATTTGAATATCCCTGTTTTTCATATATATGATACAATTAATCTGAGCCTCTTAAAGATCATTGCGATGGGTTGTACTTTTCACATTCTCGTCTGCAAATATAATTTGTTCCTTTGCTCAGATCACAGATGTGCCAGTGAGATGGCAGCAGGGGTGGCCCAGTAGTGAAGGGGTGGCCACCAGCCTTAGGAATGCAGAGACACAAACCCCTGCCTCCACCCAGAGGCATAAAGAGAGCGCTGTCTAGCCCATAGCAAAAGTGAGTAGCTAGGTCAAAATATTGGTCTTGTATGATGATATCTTTCTTGAAATAATGTTATGGAATTTTATTTTTCATATTGTTATATAAATATTGTTGAAATGCGTATTTGTATTTTGATCAGCCTTACAATATTTCTTTTTAAATCAATGCATTGATGAACGCTATCGCTGCGTGTCATATGACTTTATTCATGGCTGTCGGAACACTAAGATGTGAGTTTTAAACTGATTTTTATTAACATAATCATATCTTTAAACTATTAATGCCTTCGTAACAGTAGAAGAGCCACACTACAGTAAAAGTGAATGTATATTAATTACAACATTTACAGACATTACGGTGGTTAATTTCAGTAAATTGCGTTTAAATTTTTAATGTCAAGGTAAAGAGTTGTAATAGTCTTAACTCCACCAAATGAAGTGACTTCAAAGGGATTTACATAAGAATTTTACCAGCATTTAATATGCTTACAAACAACCGTTCAATTTAGCTATGAAATGGCAAAAGAATGTAGCAGTTTACAAAAACTTATGGTTCAAGGTAAAACAGTGGCATTGAAAATTATGTTATTCTACGTAAAAATTAGTTAAATATATAAATTACCATAATAATTGTTATATTAAACGTAACACAATTAGGTACAGTGATTACAAATATTTATTGTGACGTATGATATAAAAACGTAACGAATCGTTTCTTAACTACCATTTTTGAATGAGTATAATCATGGTTTCAATGTACAGTACATGTACTCTAGTGATTTCTGTGAAAAATCATTTGTGACTTTACAGTAAAGAGGACATAATTTAGTCTCTAAATAGTGTTTGGGTTGTGTTTTTTATTATTCTGATGATATACTATTCGTATGATAACATAAATAACTTTAGTAGAACAATGAAATATGACGCCCAATTCTTCTATTAATAACATTATGTGAAGTAAAATTATGGTTCATAATAATTCAATTCTGGTTTGTCAAAAACTTTGTGAAATTCAGGGCAACTACCAAGCAAATCCTTGCATTACCTTTCACGTCATACTGGACAATGAACAGTGACAGAAGATGTGGTACAGTTAAAGCTCAACTATTGAACTGAAGGATTTCAGCTAAACATAACTCTAAAAAAACATATAAAAAACAAATATAAAAAAATATTTATTTTTATATTTATTATCATAATCGTTAATCCAGTTGACATATAATATTTTAAAAGTCTTTTAATATTATGGACATAAAAGTCTAGACTATTACATTATGTACACAAAACAGTCTAGGTTACTTTTTGTTCACAAACTGTCTCTAAAAATTTTACATTCTTACTCCAAAAGGATGATATTCATTCATAATTTACTAGAAACAAAAATAAATTAGGATATCCTCAGCATAGATTAGCTAAATTAGGGTCACCGCATCAGGTAAACATTAGTGTATTTATTAATAAGTTACCTGTTAATTCCAAGGAAGTATCATCAATAATATTTAAAGATAAACTAATGGATAGGTCGCAACTTCATCCTTTTTATAATTTTTGGAAAATGATGTGGACATTGCTTTTTAATTTAAGATATCCTTATGAATTAATTTAAGTCATCCCTGTGAATTAGTATTAATTACTATTTGTAATTTTACTAACTTGTGCTATAATTTTATGTAAATTTATGTATTAACTATGTCTATTACAAACCCTATTTGTTCAATAAAAATAAATGTTATGATTCTATCTTGTTGAATAGGTTAGAAGTGTTCGAGCCAAATTAACGATGATACTGATCAAAGAACCTCGGTTTTTACATATTTTGAAAAACATGTAAGGTAAGTATTGAGAAAATCTCAAAGATACTTGTAGTTACTTTTATTTATACGTGCTTGATTCTAATGCCAGAACAAACCTTAACCACACTATAATATTAACATAAAGTGGCAAATCTCAGCCGTTATACTTGCCAACCAAGCGATGCCAGCGATCCTAGCGGTGGTATAGCAAACAACTGGCGCGGTATGCCGCAGCTCTGTGATACACCCACTAGGATCGCTAGCGCCGAGCAGGCTTCTCTACTGTACATTTATATTATACAGTGCCTCGACTCTGATAGAAGTTTGTAAGTGTAATGTGCGATCGTTTCATCTATGTTTACCATGAGATTACCATGAGAGATTTCATAAATAAAGTTATCGTATTTTGTGAGACATGTTACAATAGTGAATAGACAGTGCAGAAGTAGGTGTAATGAGAGGTTATAGATTACGTCATACAAGTGGAGATACAGTTATACAGATTAATTGTGTAATCTAAGATTGTAACAACCGTTTTATAAAATCCAACAACACTAAATAAAATACAACACAAAGGTACAGTACAAGTAATAGGGAGATAATAATTTTTGAACTAGGTAAAAATAATAATTTACGTCATTGTGAAGAAATGTAATAATATGACAAAAAGTGTAATAAAGGAAAAGTAATACTTCCAGACTGAACAGAAAGTTATACAACAAACAATTAACTTTCCTAAAAACCATAGCCACAAGAATATAGTTCACATTTACAAATCCTGTTTGTGCTTTATTAGATTAAAACTTATAAATCACTCATATTTTACTGGCCCACACTCACTTGCGCATGACACTTTAAGATTTGACGACATGTTAAATATTGCACTATTTAATGTAAAAGTAGGCTTTATAATCAACTATTTATTCAACATTTCTTAAGAATTTATTTTTTTTAAAGTGTCATAATGTGTAATTAAATGTGATTGTTTAACATACAGGTATATTTTATAACTCGATATTAACTTCAAGATCCCTTATGTGTTACTTTCTGTTACAGTGCCTTATTAATCAAGTAAACGAGCGCTGATTGACTATTAAATTGAAATCAGACTCCAAGATACAAAGACTCGATATCTTTTCCATAACTCCGTTTCGAGGAGACTTCTGGATGGCCAAGCACTACTCGAGCAGAAGATGATGTTTTTAGTATGCATATATACTAGTTTACTACAAAGTATCTTAAGACATTTAAGTTAATATAAGTTTTATATCTACAGCCCAATGAGATTAACTAGAATCACCCATTTTATTATAATGATTTTCAATCATGGAAATATAAATAAAAACTATATAACTGTGTTAAAATAATAAATATGTTACTTACCTGAGATTTATATATTTATGAACCTGTTGCTGAAGGATTTTGAGATTTAAGTAAAATAGATAATTATAGTCTTAAATTGTCGGATTGCGGATTGATCTTGGCATCCTACCCATCCAAATTTAAGTATCAAATATCTAATATTTGATTAGTCAGCTATTTATGTAACAATTTACAATTGTAAGGTATAGTAAATATGTATTGAGTTTAACTATAGTACGATAATTCTTTTTTGTATTTAAAATAAACTTACTAAACTTGTTAAATGTGTAGAAAAGAAACTTTAATTTTTTATTTAAAATTATTTCCATAATGAAAATAAGTCAAATTGATGTTCTATCCCTTTACTATTCACTATCACTGTAATAAAACTTACTGTACACATACGTACATAAAAGATTTTAAAAAATATATGAATATAAACGTAATTATAAAATCTTTAACTTTTTTGTTATTTATGTTAATTTCCCTGCCTAAACTTAATGTAGGCTACTTAAAATGGGTAACTTGTATAATATGCTGAAATAGTTTTACGAAATTACTACCCCAAAAGATGTAACTTTCCTATACTGTATTTTTATTTTCTAAAGTTTTACCTAAATTAAATAAAATATTAATTTTAGTTCATTGCTGTACAACATATTTTAAAATAAGTATCTTTTATTAAAATACATTTCAGTATGTGGTTGTGTCACTTTGCCCTACTTCCTATGTATCTTTGAAATCCAATAAGCATTCGTGCTTAAATATAAATTATTTATAATATATATATATATATAGTATTAGAATTCGACGGCTTAGATATTGTCTCTTACATAAGCTCTTGTACATCACTGAATACATCATATCGACATTCTTTCCTTTCTTACAATTATTAAAGATCATGTTTGTAACCTAAAAATTCTGCCATTACTTCATATTAGTATTCCTAAGAATCCTCAGGGTAATTTAATGGATATTGAATCTGCAAGCATTGTATGGAAAAACATTGAAGTGACTAGCCAATTTTGGTAGTCAGTCACTAAATGACTTAAGTTATTAGCTAATTACATAAGTTATCTTATTAAAATTTATAGACAAAAACAATGTGGATGTACTTCATTCATAAATTTTCTCACTTCGCTATCGGAATTCTTGGTATTTAACATCTTACCAGCTGACTGATAGTTTTCTTGTACGTATTTGAGAACTGCTTGAAATATTTACCTTTTCGTTAAGTTATAGTGCCCACGATATGTTATAGCCACTTTTTTTTGGATAGTGGCAAAAATGAACTTTTTTAACGTGTACTTAAAAGCCGAAATCATGCAGAAATCTGGCCTGTGTGTAAAAATAAGTAATTCACAACTCACTGTGGATATATTTTGGTCAACAGGCACAATATTCTTCTAGATTTTTGTAAGTTTTCTATGTGTTTTTTAACACTATACTTTGGCAGAAAAAGGAAGACTACTTAATTTGAAACACTATATTTATGTAATTAGTTAAAATTAATTTTAATTCTTAAACTGACCATTAAGGAAACTGATAAATCTAAAAATAATTTTAATCCGCCAAATATAAAATAAAAAAATAGTTCAGGAGTATAGGGGGAGCGTTGTACCACTACGCCATTGTACGTAGTAGTAGCCATTGTAAGTAGGTGGACCAGCTTTACAGCTCCCGTCTGTACTCACCATTCACAACACTGTTTTGCTGTAAAGAACAATTGTATTACAGTACTACTATTCAAATTTGTTTCATTGTTATTATTGATTGCTTATATGATTACTTAGTAATTTTAATACATGGAAATAATATAATTCAGCCGTTATAAGCTTGACTTATTGGTTTTTAAAAACCAACCAATGGTCACCTATTACTGATGTGCTCTCTTGTCTACTCTCGTATAATTCCACCGTTATAAGCTTGACTTATTGGTTTATAAAAACCAACCAATGGTCACCTATTACTGATGACGTGATGGGTGGGCTTCATATTGCCAGCTCGTGCTCTCTAGTCTACTCTCGTATAATTCCACCGTTATAAGCTTGACTTATTGGTTTATAAAAACCAACCAATGGTCACCTATTACTGATGACGTGATGGGTGGCCTTCATATTGCCATCTCATGCTCTCTAGTCCACTCTCGTATAATTCCACCGTTATGAGCTTGACTTATTGGTTTATAAAAACCAACCAATGGTCACCTATTACTGATGACGTGGTGGGCTTCATATTGCCATCTCGTGCTCTCTAGTCTACTCTCGTATAATTCCACCGTTATGAGCTTGACTTATTGGTTTATAAAAACCAACCAGTGGGCACCTATTACTGATGACGTGATGGGTGGGCTTCATATTGCCATCTCGTGCTCTCTAGTCCACTCTCGTATAATTCCACCGTTATGAGCTTGACTTATTGGTTTATAAAAACCAACCAATGGTCACCTATTACTTATGACGTGATGGGTGGGCTTCATATTGCCATCTCGTGCTTTCTAGTATACTCTCGTATAATTCCACCGTTATGAGCTTGACTTATTGGTTTATAAAAACCAACCAATGGTCACCTATTACTGATGACGTGATGGGTGGGCTTCATATTGCCATCTCGTTCTCTATAGTCTACTCTCATTTCTATGGGAACGATTTGTTCGTATAGCAAAGTGGTGTGTTTGTCTAATGGTGAGTATATAGTACTTCTTTCTCATATTTATACTGGTGCATCTGTATCGAACCAGTGCTTTCAGTAGGTCGTAATTCGCTTACCTCATAAAACGTGTCAAATGCCCATTCCTCATTGCCTTCGTATCAGTGTGAGGAACTTATTCAGACATATTATGGGGGTAAATCAGTACAATATAAGGTGAATATTATTGATAAATACTTCCAGTACATTACATGATTTAAACTTGATATATATCTAACTCGTACTTAAAGACGTTAGACCACTCGGCTACCACCCAAATAATGTTAAATAAGTTTACACTGCTAAGCACGCTATAAACTATAAAAATAAGGTGCAGTTACAGTAAAGTACTTTGTGTTGTGTATTAACTTGGGAGAGTCCTTAAACTAAAATAAAAACAAACATTATGCAATGTACCTAAAACGTGCGTACTCAATGGTTGCTTAGCAAAATCCTCACACTTCTCCATGAGTACATTCTAGCAACAATACTTCTTACAAACATACCTAACACACAAATCAACTGATTTATTACATTAGGCCTCTACTACTTCTTTGTGACATACAATATAGCAGAAATAGTAAGTTATATAATGATATTCCTATGTACATAAAAAATATATATCTAAAATATAACAATAAATATAAAATATGCACGGAAATAAAAACAAAATATTTAAAATAAAATTTTAGTCAGATTACGTAAAATGGCCCCAAAATAAAAACTATTTCATACAGCTGTAATCATGTAACTTAACCTAACAAAACCTAACCTAACCTACCAACCTTCCATCATACCTATATATCTAGCTACCTACCTACTATTTACCTACCCACCCTAACCTAACATAACCTAACTCAATTGTATTTGAAATGCATATTACGAAATCTAACCTAAAATTTGTATTATTTGCTTTTTATATAATTTAATTTAATTTATTTATTTCATTTTTAGAATTAATTAGGAATTGGGAGGTAAAAGGCCCTTCAGTGAAGATCCTTATCTATCTTTGATGCTAAGAGTACTCAACTCTGTGAAACAGAGCTTAAGGGCCCTACACAACCCTAATACGTGTTACAGTATGCCTGTACAAAGCCATCTATTAATTCCATCATATTATGACCTAACTAGGGTACACCCCTGCAACCTTTACGTGCCAATCCCTCACTCACTCCGCTCGTGACAACTAGGCCTTCGACCTCGGCATGTAACTTTTGACTTCAAATATTGGTAATTAAACTGTATTAAGTAAAACCACATTATTTAAATTGATTTACAGTAGCTCACTCAATGTACTTGATTTGCACTCTATTTATAGTACTGTATAGTAATTATAAACAACCAATGTTATTACTAAGCATAAATCAAATGTTTTGATTTTATTTAACAGCTGATGGTAATATACACGCAGACAGACAGGTATTCACTCTTATATTTTACTGTGCTGCTCTCTGTGTTTAACTTAAACAATTATTTGAACCATTTAACATTTTGTTTATGTCACCAGCTGGTCCATTAAAATTAATCTTCATAAAAATAACATTGCAAATTTGACGCTGTGTAGGGGAAAAAACTACTATAATTTCAAAAATATAGCTCCGTTACGACTTGGCAATCAAAATTATCTTTCGAATTAAAAATAAATGTCATCAAAATCGGTCAAGAAATAAGTTTGGAAAGTGAGTGAACTAAATGACCCGATTGTTTTAATATATAGGATGTGCACTGTAATTTTAATATATTTATGTAAAACATTTTAAAGTATTATATTATGAAATTATAAAGAAATAATGACTACAATTTATTATTATTATTATTATCAGCTCATTGCTAGTTAGTGTATTCATTAAGAACCTACATTTGTTTCACACCAAAAGTAATTACAACAAACGTGACGTGACTTGAGAGTTTCACCAAGAGAGAACACTTATTTTCACTTCCTTTCATTAAGTCGGAAAGGGCACTTTGTCTCTTGTCAAGTTTGGATGGACTTTCTTATCCTTAAATGAACCACTTATATTTTTAAATTACGCTTACTTCTGTTTTCTACCGATTACCATAGTCCCGCATAATAACTGTCACTATCTCGCTTAGTAACTGTCATTATCCCGCTTAATAACTGTCACTATCCCGCTTATTAACTGTCATCATCCCGCTTAGTAACTGTCACTATCCCGCTTAATAACTGTCAATATTCCGATTAGTAACTGTCATCATACCGATTAATAACTGTCACTATCCCGCTTGGTAAATGTCACTATCCCACTTAATAACTGTCACTATCTCGCTTAGTAACTGTCATCATCACGCTTAATAACTGTCACTATCCCGCTTAATAACTGTCACTATCCCGCTTAATAACTGTCATAATCCCGCTTAATAACTGTCACTATCCCGCTTAGTAACTGTCATCATCCCGCTTTATAACTGTCACTATCCCGCTTAGTAACTGTCATCATCCCACTTAATAACTGTCACTATCCCGCTAAGTAACTGTCATCATCCCGCTTAATAACTGGCACTATCCCGCTTAGTAACTGTCATTATCAGCTAACGGCCCTAAAATAAAGTATATACGTATTTTAATTTTGACATTTGCCTTTTTTTTGTTTTGTAACATGCCTTTCCATGGTTTAATTATTTATTGTATAGTTAATTGGATAAAAATAAACTGATTAATCTATAAATCTGTTTTCTAAAAGGGCAACATGTTTTTTTTTCTAATTTACAATATATTTAAAAATTATCTCGTTTATGGAATATCTGTACTTCGTAAAGCTCTTATCAACAGACATGTTGAAGAGCTAAATCAAACAGACAATTGAAATATCACTAAATCAAAGATGATTACCGACCCAATTAACATATTACGAAGCAATTGATTTGATCTTATTCCCTTTGCATAGGTACTATTAGAATTTTATTCATTTCACTATTCTCCAATCGAGCTAACTTGGGGTCGGTACATCATTACTAAAATAATATTCATGCCTAGATCGCAATGTGAACTAGTGAGTAGTTTAAAAAATTTTAATACAATTTATACTAGCAAAATAAAAAATAAATTAAAATGTATAAGTATTAAACATCAAATTAATAGCATTTATATACATATTGATACTTATATAATGTATAAAAATGTATATAACATAATTTTTAAAGTGGCTCTTTAAGTAGAGTATTGGTGGGTGGGTCGGTCGAATCTATTGTATTCATATGGGTGGGTCAATTATACCATAAATGTATGGGTAGGTGAGTGGGTGGGTCCTGCTCAGGTACAGTTTGATGTATTACGTTTTAATCGAATAAAAACAATAGTTACGTCGTATATGTGGAGTTTATTATCTGTGTTACCACGAATATTGCTTTCGGTTGAAAGCCACAGTTCGTTATCTCACACATAAATTATGCCTGTTACATAATGACATACGGTAGACTGACTATACTATAATGTGACATACGGTAGATTGACTATTCTATGATGTGACATATGGTAGATTGACTACACTATAATGTGAAATACGGTAAATTGACTATACTGTAATGTGACATACGGTAGATTGACTACACTATAATGTGACATACGGTAGATTGACTATACTATAATGTGACATACGGTAGATTGACTACACTATAATGTGACATACGGTAGATTGACTATTCTATGATGTGACATACGGTAGATTGACTACACTATAATGTGACATACGGTAGATTGACTATACTATAACGTAACATACGGTAGATTGACCACACTATAATGTGACATACGGTATATTGACTATACTATAATGTGACATACGGTAGACTGACTATACTATAATGTGACATACGGTAGATTGACTATTCTATGATGTGACATATGGTAGATTGACTACACTATAATGTGAAATACGGTAGACTGACTATACTATAATGTGACAAACGGTAGACTGACTATACTATAATGTGACATACGGTAGATTGACTACACTATAATGTGTCGGTTGTAATTAATATTTTGTGAACGATAAAAATGATGTGAGATTACAAATTATGACAATAATATTATGCATTAGACATTTTAGATATTTATCGAGATATAAATACGAGTAATATTTAAGATTTTCTATAACAAATCTTGTGTGGATATATTTTCAAACAAGGGTAAATTCGTTTCATATAGGCTTTCGTTTTAAATTTCACTTAATTTTTTTATGTTACCATTACTACATCATAAAAATGTAAAAAAAATTCTTATAGTTAAAAAAAAAATTATACTTATTTGAATAATTATTCATTTTTTCCCTTAGATGACGGAATTGGCTTTGCATACAATAATAAATAACGTTACGCACCTTTTTGGAATTTTTAGTAGACGCCATGTTACGTGTATAAATATACATACGAGTTGCTAGATTCTATGTGTATATATAAACTGATCGATACAATTGAGCAATTTTAATATTTAGATATTTTACATTTAGGTCAAACCCGTTTATACGTCCACGATCAAAACTATATTATTACATTAACTTGCTAAATAAAAAATAAAAAAAAAAAAAAATACTAAACACTATGTTTTATTCCGTATTTATATAGAAAGAGCTTAGGGTTAAGAACTAAATTTTGCCAGTTAAGTCTAAGAGGATCAATCATTTTCTGAACCTGGGTTCCACTGGACGATTTAGAACAATAATTTATTCGCTATTTTTTTATTATTTTCATTTCATTTATTTATTTTATAAATACAATATACAGATTACAAATTGCAGGTTTATTATAATTATCACTCTAGCCAAACAGCTATTTGAGTGAAGATCTATTATTATAACATTTTCTTATATACAAACTAATAGAATATATTTCTTAAAACTAAAAATTAATGGGAATATGGCCAATAATTATCAAAATTCAAAACTATAGCATATGAATAAATAATAAATAGATTAAGTTTATATGATTAGTAAAATATGAAAACTCAAAAAACATAGTGTTATGTAACAATAATACATTATAAACAATCAATAATAATAAATAGAAAAATAACATATAGGAAATTAGCAGAGAAAGTGATAGTAACAAACAGTTTACATGAACAGAAGTGATATTGATAAGGTTGGAGAGTGACCTTTGTACTTGTACATGTATTCTAACTGTCTTCCTGTACAGACTTACGATCCTAAATGTTTTCTGACATGTTCTGTGTTCAATGCACTAATTACAGCATATAAGTATTGTATTCAGTATCTCTTTGTGTCTTATTTTGTACCATATTTGTTTCACTTGTTTTTTCTAACGGACAACGTAATTTTTTGTAAACTGTTTTGTATATCTTTTACAATATACAACCACTGTACCACTGTACAGTGTATGGGAGGGTGGGTGGGCCAGTATCACTGTACGTGAATGGGAGGGTGGGTGGGTCAGTACCAATGTACATGTATGGGTGGGCCAGTAAAACTGTACGTGAATGGGAGGGCGTTTGGGTCACCACTGTGCACATGTATGGGTGGGCGGGTGGGTATTACTAAGGGACCTGCAGTTTGTCGTGGAGTTAGAACCACGTAATATTGGTCTGACTTTTAGCATATTGAGAGGTGTGACACTCGGACATCTCCTGAGGACAAAGTCCAAGCTCAGATATCATCAAATCCCTTGGTATCGTGTCTAAACTTATCCTGTAGTGTGTAGGGAACGCCGTATCCCCCTTTTTTATTTTATTTTACCCTATCCCAACCTTAACCTGAATATTTCCTTTTTACTAAACAATTATTTGAGTTAAAACATTTTCTTTTTGGCTGTCTTTAAGAATGAGGTCGTTATAACAAAATAAAAGAATAAAATTAAAGGTAATGTGTGATTGTGTAAGTTGACCCTCTAAGTGCCAAGCAGTCAATGCAGTGATATTGGTGAGTGTTTGTTTTATGTACTATTAAATAGAAATAAAATAGTTTTTAATACAACTAATCAATAGATTTTTATTGAAAAGAGTCTGTAAATTTTGAGGTAGAGAATTTATTAGGTGGGGAATCCTATAGTTTAATAACATTTTACCATATTTATTACCAAACCTTTGTACTTAATAATTTCTATGTCTTAAATTGTAATTTAAATCTTTTAACGTAGAACACATTTTTAAAATTATTCCAAAATTTTTTATTTAAATAGCGCTTTCGCCGGTTAAGGCATCATCAGTTTTTTGATAATCATCTTAACCGGCGAAAGCGTTATTTAAATAAAAAATTGTGGAATAATCTTAAAAATGTGTTCTACTTTAAAACCAACGTTATTCCATCAAGTGTATACAACAAAAAATTTAAATCTTGTCGCTGTCTATATTCTGGATTAAAATAAAGCCTACTTATATCTAAATATCTAGCCAAAGAATCGATATTCATTATACCAAGTAATTTTAGCGACAAGTTAGTAAACAAAGTTTTTAAAATTCTATTTATAACATTTTTGACCTTTTTTAATATATATTCTGGAGCCAGGTAATACAATGTTATTCCATATTGAAAAATACTTTGTACCATTGAAAAGTAAATCATCCTTTTGATATTTATTGGAAAATATTTACTAATTTTCTTACATTTAAAAAGAACTTCTCTTACATTTTTGGTCACATAATCGACATGAGAACTATACCTCATATCTTTATCAAGTATGATACCTAAATGTTTTAATTCAGAAGAAAATACAAGTGGCTGTCAACTGCACCTGTTTGGAACCTGAAAGCATTGATAATTATGACTAACTAACTTGCATACATCTGGATTAACTCTATTATTTTTACTAGGATTTAAAAAAATAATTGCTGTAGTTTTAATTGGATTTATTTTTATACAATTACTAAAAAGATATTTTAATACTATATTTAAATCTTTTTGTAACAGCAATTCCTTTGACAAGATCAGTGTGAACTATGTACAAAACATTATCATCAGCATATTGTAATAATTTGCTTATAATTTTTAAGTACGGCAAGGCATTGACATATATGTTAAACAAGGTTGTAGATATAATACTTCTCTGAATTAAGCCACAACTCTGTTCATGACTATCACCCTTGATTATATAAACCTACAATAGATAAACCATCTAATAGGAATATTTGTGGCAGTAATTTTGTTAGTTAGTGTGGCCCACAACCACAGCTGGTTTAAACTGCATTACATTTATATGGAACTACACTAGTGCTCCACAATGGACCACAAAAACAGCTGATATTTTGAGATTCAAAATTTAACATTGGATGGGAAATCTATTTGTGTATAAAATCAATGCAATCACTTAAAATATTTCCTATAGAGGTACGTATTTGCCTATCTTTAAAATAACGCTTAAACAGTGATATTAAAGGACCACAAATACCAGTATTTTCTAATTTTTTCAACATTATTTCATAATTTACAAGATCAAATGCCTTAGTGAGGTCCATAGCTACAACAATAACATATTTATTTTCATGAAGGTCGCTAACTGATATCATTAGTCATGAAATCAAGCAAATCAGTAGTAGATTTGACTTGAACAAAACCAAATTGTGTTTTACTAATTATTTCATTTTCAGTTAAATATTTTGTGAGTTGATCGTTAATATAGTACTCATCGTTAATATTTTACTGATGATGGAGATTGCTCCTATTAGCCTATATGAGTTCAATTCTTTAACTGTACCTTTCTTGTAAATAGACCTAACACAAGTCACTTTCATATCATTTGGTATAATACCTGTATATACAATTCTTCTGATAAAATGCTGTAATACTAATTTTAGATATCTAATATTATTCTTAACGTCTACTGGCCTGATACCATCTGGGCCTGCTGAAGATTTTACATTTATTTTGTCAAGTAGTTTTTCATCTATTATTTTGAGATACATACTAACTTTTTCCCCTATATTGTAGTTTCCTTCATTAAAGTTGATTTCTAAATTAAATTTCTCCTTAGATATTTCTATAATTATATTTTGATTAATATTGTAAAAGTTATCATTAAAATCATTTGACAGTTTAGAAATGTCATCATCATTCTCAATGTTGAAATTATGCTTTATTGTCTCAATCACAGTAGGCCTTATCTTTTTATTAATATCTTTATTCATGAAAGCCCACGATTTTATAAAATAATTCATATTATCTAACAATAGCTTAGTATAATATTCCTTTTTTGTTTTTCTTATCTTGCTTGTTAAATTATTTCTAGCAGTTGTATACAATGTTCTTAGGTCTAAATATATCTCTCTTTATTCGTTTCCATAAGTAATTTTTATAATCTATTTTACCTTTCAATTCATTATTCATCCAGGGGTTTAATTTTCACTTATCATACATTTTTTCTTAGTTTTTGCAACTGCATATATACTATTGAACCTATGCACTATGGTTTCATATATCATTAGGTTCTAAAATATCTGGTATTGGCCACCAATTTTCATTTTGAATGTCCAAATTAACCTTTTTGGTGTCCATAAACTCATATACTAATGTTTTACCTAAATTACATTTGGACTGATTAAAATTTTTTGACAATCCTGTCCAATAATGGTCAGCTACTTTTTCTTCAATAATAAATAAATCATACTTATAGGTAGGAAGTAATCTTACATTAACATGGTCTAAACATGAGGAAACCAAATGATTATCATAAAATTCAACTCTGGTATGGCTTTTTGTACTATTTACAACCTCATAATTATACAAAATATTTAAATGAGCCAGATGCTCTTTAAATATAACAAAGATTTATGTCTCCTATCATTAGAAAGTTCCTTTCATTGATCACAATCTCAGAATTTAATCATGTTTATGTCGAGTCATACAATAATGGCAAGCTTAATTGGTTGCAATAACATAAATAAATTCCCTGTTTAATATTTGTAAACAAAAGATTCAACAGCTAATTGTACAGAATATCTATGATTTATCTGATAGTGTATCTTTAATTTTAAAATTGGATACCTTTAGTTCATTCAATTATTCTGGTTTGTAAATAGTATTATATAATTTTAGAAATATTTATAGAAATATCTAACTTTTTATTTTAATATTTAGTAAAATACTTTAGTATTTTATCTAAAAAATTAGGCTTGTAAAATTCTTAAAGTTAGTTAAATATAAAAACAAAGTAAGTGGCTCCGTCATCTAAAACTGTAGCAGGATCATACTTCTGAGATGATCTCCGGTGAAAAGGTGGTGTGTGATATTGTTACCAATCTCCTAACCCACCTGACTCATTTTTCAACAGTCTGCCAGTAATCACGTTTTTGACATCTGCTTTATCTCTTCTACCTCTACTATTCTTGAAATATCTTCTTAGAAAACACACAAATCCAACAATTTGCATTGAGAGAATAATTTAAAGGGCACCTCAGAGCTGGATAGGTAAAAGAATGTAGTTTATTTATAATAAAATCTAATGTTCAATCAATATTACACAAAAAGTACATGTTTAAGTGTAATGTGACTTTTATGATATTAATAAAATATAATAGTAATAATAGAGGTTTAAAAGTTATTAACCTTAAAAATCACTTATGTGATCTTAAATAAGATTACGTTTAAAACGATAGTTCGTTTTTAAAATTCGTCTTTTGTTAAAAGTGTTTCAGATTCCACGTAAAGCTGTAGGTCCCATAGTTTCCCACGATATTGGGCTGTTAATAAATAGTCCTTTATGAGTTAAGTCGAAATCAGATAGTAACATTGACTGCACTTGTACATCTACTCTCATATAACGCTCATTCGAAATCCATTATCACTCATATCTTGACGATTGGCGTCTTAAGAATAAATAAATAAATTCACTCGTAAAAAGTGAACTCCACAAAAAATTGCTTACTGTGTTACAAGCCCCTTATCATATTTAGTATCAGGTTTTTTCTTAGACATTTCCAAACAATAAAAAATTCTGAACTCCTGTACCAACCATTGTAGTGAGAGAGGATGCATAAAAATTGCTATAATTGTTTATTATTTAGAGTCTAAAAACGATTCTCACACATTTTTCCCATATATAAATCATTATTACAATATACTATTATCATAATGAGCCGTACGAATTTTTATCACCCTACCTCAGGTTCATTAAAACTTTATCAAGATAGTACAATTTCTAGTTAGGTAAATCTGATTCTTAGCCATACCTTTTTATTAACTGAGCACATGACATTTGCATACAATTAATTGTTATTGTTCATTTGTGTTATGCTGTAAATACAACTTAGATTTTATTGACTCACCCTACCAACCTCACACTTAAAATGGTATTACTCATCCACTCATAGATGTACGGTAGTATGTACCCACATAATCACCCATACACTTAAAATGGTAGTACTCACCCACTCATAGATATACGGTAGTATGTACCCACATAATCACCCATACACTTAAAATGGTATTACTCAACCACCCATACATGTACGGTAGTATGTACCTACATAATCACCCATACACTTAAAATGGTATTACTCACCCACCCATACATGTACGGTAGTATGTACCCACATAATCACATATACACTTAAGTTGGTATTACTCACCCACCCATACATGTACGGTAGTATGTACCCACATAATCACATATACATGTAAGTTGGTATGACTCACCCACCCATACATGTACGGTAGTATGTACCCACATAATCACATATATACTTACGTTGGTATTACTCACCCACCCATACATGTACGGTAGTATGTACCCACATAATCACACATACATGTAAGTTGGTATGACTCACCCACCCATACATGTACGGTAGTATGTACCCACATAATCACATATACACTTAAGTTGGTATTACTCACCCACCCATACATGTACGGTAGTAGGTACCCACATAATCACATATACAGTTAAGTTGGTATGACTCACCCACCCATACATGTACGGTAGTATGTACCCACATAATCACATATACACATAAGTTGGTATGAGTCACCCACCCATACATGTACGGTAGTATGTACCCACATAATCACATATACACTTAAGTTGGTATTACTCACCCACCCATACATGTACGATAGTATGTACCCACATTAACACATATACATGTAAGTTGGTATTACTCACCCACCCATACATGTACGGTAGTAGGTACCCACATAATCATATATACACTTAAGTTGGTATGACTCACCCACACATACATGTACGGTAGTATGTACCCACATAATCACATATACATGTAGGTTGGTATTACTCACCCACCCATACATGTACGGTAGTATGTACCCACATAATCACATATATACTTAAGTTGGTATTACTCACCCACCCATACATGTACGGTAGTATGTACCCACATAATCACATATACATGTAAGTTGGTATGACTCTCCCACCCATACATGTACGGTAGTATGTACCCACATAATCACATATACACTTAAGTTGGAATTACTCACCCACCCATACATGTACGGGAGTAGGTACCCACATAATCACATATACATGTAAGTTGGTATTACTCACCCACCCATACATGTACGGTAGTATGTACCCACATAATCACATATACACTTAAGTTGGTATGACTCACCCACCCATACATGTACGGTAGTATGTACCCACATAATCACATATACACTTAAGTTGGTATGACTCACCCACCCATACATGTACGGTAGTATGTACCCACATAATCACATATACATGTAAGTTGGTATTACTCACCCACTCATACATGTACGGTAGTAGGTACCCACATAATCATATATACACTTAAGTTGGTATTACTCACCCACCCATACATGTACGGTAGTATGTACCCACATAATCACATATACACTTAAGTTGGTATGACTCACCCACCCATACATGTACGGTAGTATGTACCCACATAATCACATATACACTTAAGTTGGTATGACTCACCCACCCATACATGTACGGTAGTATGTACCCACATAATCACATATACACTTAAGTTGGTATGAGTCACCCACCCATACGTGTACGGTAGTATGTACCACATAATCACATATACATGTAAATTGGTATGACTCACCCACCCATACATGTACGGTAGTATGTACCCACATAATCACATGTACGCTTAAGTTGGTATTACTCACCCACCCATACATGTACGGTAGTATGTACCTACATAATCACCTATACACTTAAGTTGGTATTACTCACTCAACCATAATTGTACGGTAGTATATACCCACCTGATTACCCATTCACCAAGAATGGTACTACCCACCCACCTATACATGTACGGTGGTATTGACCCAACTCACCACTCATCACGTATAATTGTATTGTAAATCCCTTTTTAGCCATTCATTTATTTATCCATAGTTCAAATAAGCACTAGCCTATCAACAACCTCTTAGTCTATAAATGTACATGAATCTACCAAGGCTATATACATACAACAAACATCTGTGGGAAGATTAACAACCTGCCAATATTGCCAATATTGACCAATATTGCCAGTTAAGTTAAGTACAATATAACCCGACTGTATAGCTCGGTATTGTCTCTCTCAGTTCTATTGTAACTAATAATACAAAATATTAAATAATATAAATAGTCGTTGAAAACTATATAATACAAGTAAAGTCAAGATTGAAGTACCGCATTACAAATATTTCCCAAATAGACATATGTAAAAGTTACATTTTCTCTTTATTATTTAGTATAATAATAAGTTCTATATACTTGTGTACGATTCATTAAAATAAGTAAAATTGTTCTTATTTTAAAATCCTTTGATTGTAAAGTCATCCTAATATTTTCTAACCAGAATTTCTTACATTTCCAAAATATACAGTATTGTACATCTCGCTCAACCTGTCAGGCAATAGAGTATTTATTTATGATTATGTAAGATTTCACATGTCCTGTATGTTTCTATTTAATTTATTAACATTGGTATTTGTTTGTTGTAATTTAAGTTATTCATTTTATGTGTAGAATATAATACAATATTGCTATGGCACTGTACTTTTCCACAATATTTGTCTGTTGACATAAATATTGAATAAATATAACCGTTTCCAATTATTATAATAAAACGCTATGTAATATATATTTTCGTTTATTTAAACAGCAAGAAATTTCAGTTTATCTCATAATTAGCAGATATACTAAAGATATTAATATATATTCTGCTATGTAATTTTTATGAGAGTTACCAATTATAAATTACTGTCGTATGAATAATGATTAGCATGAGAAAATATCGAACATTTTTAAATAGCATGCCACATATATTGATTGTAAAATGCAAGGTTCAATTCAATTCAGTTTATTTATTCATAAAATTACATGATAGTTAAAATTACATAGCAGAATATATATATACTAAAGATATCAATATATATTCTGCTATGTAATTTTAACTATCATGTAATTTTATGAATAAATAAACTGAATTGAATTGAACCTTGCATTTTACAATTTAAAAATGTTTACTATTTAAAAATGTTCGATATTTTCTCATGCTAATCATTATTCATACGACAGTAATTTATAATTGGTAACTCTCATATATATATATATATATATATATATATATATATATATATATATATATATATATATATATTAAATAAAGCTTATTAGATACATTTCTTATTTAGATGATTTAAAAACTACACATGCACTTAATGGTTATCATAATGAATTTGACAATTAAGAAGTCTTGCACTCAATCAATTCTTTTACATCGTATGAAATATTAATATAATTTATTTTAATAGTACAAGTCCATATATGATTTATATAATAGTAAGATTTAGAAAATGCTTACGTATTATGACATATGAATCATATAATGTGACAATTAGAAAACAATATTTGTTATTACAAAAATATCGATATTTTAAAATCAAAATTAATTATGTTACACGAGAGGAATCTATTAACCAAACAATGAATACACTTTTTATATTCAACAAAAAAATTACAGGTTAGGTTGACTTAAAATCAGGAAAATACAGTTACTATTATATGAATAGTTACGCTTCTTGAGCAAATGAAATAGATAATTGCGGAATTGTTTGCTTTTAATTTCCGCACACAGGAAACTATTCCACGGGTTGGTGAAGGTATTGTGTTTCCGCTTGTCATGTATCAGAAGTAGTCAATACTGTACAAATGTTGTTTCAAAATGTGATATCAATGTTACAAAATGATCAAATCTAACATACCCATAAAATAGAAACGCTTTATTTTTCTTAAAACAATAATGAGAAACGCCAGACACCTGCAAACGAAACGATCTCTTTACGCAACACAATCCTAGCTCGAGGCCAGGCGTTGGGGAGGGGGAAGGCCGCGACCTTGCTTGGAATGCGGAAATTTCTTCACTAGGTCATCACATCGATGGTTATCTGCTGTTTAAAAGGCTTAAAGAGATTTAAATTACCATGCCCCACTACAGCTTAAAGTAACGAACTGTTGTATTTTGAATGGTGTTTCTTTCTTACTTTACGACTCTGCTGGTCACTACAACTTCCCACAAACCAATTAACTACTGAATTATGTTCCGTACTTTTTACCAAAAGTTTATGCGAAGATATTCTTATCAATAGGAGGCAGATGTCAACTTCTCTTCTTACTCTAGATTCCTTTAGCGGCTTTTGGATCTATAATATGCTTGATAGAATGAGGAAAATAACAATTCATTTTCACTTGATAGCGAATATGTTAAACTAGCAAGTAGGCCTAAGATATACATTTATAATACAAAATAAAACATGTTTCATAACAACCTGCCTTGCTCGAGTGGGCTTCACTACAAAAGGTAGTTTTTCTCTATTGGTTTTTCTAATAATGATTGAAGGCTAAACATTAAAAACTCATTTTACAGAAAAAAATACATATAATTGTAGTAAATACTTAAATTTTCATAAAATTTCCAAAATCATGTAAAGCAAGGGATTTTACAAGAATTTTTAACATACGTTCAACATTTAATTAATGTAAGAAGTCATGAATAGAGAAATAAGACATGTATTTCATTAATTAAAAAATAATGACTGTTAAAAGATGTAACAAAACCTCACTAAAGACGAAGTTAAATAATTGTATCACTTATATTAAAGATGACAACGAATTAAGGCCTATACAGTTGTTATACCTTATACTAAACGAAAATCTAAAAAATAAATCAGAAGAATAAACGAAAAAGTCAACATAACAAGTTGATTTGTGACCAATTTAAATTTAAAATGTATTTATAAAAGATAAAGCAACTAATCAAAAGTAATAAACTAAAACTGTTGTGTTTAAA
The DNA here is from genome assembly GCA_035578905.1 of Stictocephala bisonia. Classification (NCBI taxonomy): domain Eukaryota; kingdom Metazoa; phylum Arthropoda; class Insecta; order Hemiptera; family Membracidae; genus Stictocephala; species Stictocephala bisonia. The sequence continues at coordinate 205,989 of JAQJVL010001311.1, forward strand.
TTTTCTGAACATAAATATTGTCCGACAAAAATGACAATAAAAACTCAGATAGAGTAATAAAGTGTGTTTAAAAAAAATTTTTTTATTGGGTTTTAAAATACATTTATTCTGATTAGTGGAAACACTGGAAACATAAAATATATTAAGACTGGATTTAACATATTCTTTATAATATTTTTGTATAAAGGAGTCATCAAATTAAACTTAAAAACCATTATTATATAAATAAATATATATTGTACCTAGCTTTAGAATAATGCAAGATCATACCGTAATGTAAGGGTTAGCTTTCTGTGTTTTAGAAAAATAATTAAGGAGGGAAAATAAAAATTAATTAGTTTTTCTTAGTCCTGAGTAATATTTAATAAATATACCACTTTATACTCCAGTAATGTAGTGAAATATTAACACAAATATACACATAAAGATACATATAAACTAATAATATAAAAGTATAGTTTTAATAAATGTATTTGAAATTAAAAAAAGATCCAACTTTTAAAAACAACCTTTCATTTATCAGTATATTTCCACAGTCAATCAGCAATTCATTGTATTTTGTTCAATAAAAAAATATATATAAAAGTTAGAATAGTAGAAAACTAATAATTTAATTTCATACAAAACCAACTGTAAATTTCATGAGTTGGTGACGTATGGACCCTTATAATGCAGTTCCTTCAAACAATTAGTTACATGCAACGCTTTAAATTTTTGTTCCCTCCAGTTAGAACACTTGTGTTTTAATCATTATTTTGGTTCTTTCCTAAAGACATAATAATGAAAGAAATATGTTAATAAATTTAAAATTATAGTATATTAATTTTTTAGTAAAGTTCACTAATTTAATTAAAAGTTACTGTGTAAGATTAAAATTAAGGGCATTAAATAATTGGTTTATTTTTACGGATCTAATTTGAGTTCGTCATTTATTTTATTAAAATTAATTGACTTGTGACACGTAAACGTTTACTCTGTTCGTTAAAGTGTAACATTTTAATTAATCAACAACAAGCAATATATGAGACACTATCGGTAGTTAACTTCCACGAAGAAATATCTAATTTAAGAAATCTGTGAATGAATTTCGTTTTAATGAACGAATTTAATGCTAGTTGGCCTAAGTGTTTTTAACATAACTAAAATTGCTTTTGATCAATAATATGATAAAACGAAATATGGGTTCTACTTATATGTATCATTTATAATTTTCAGAGAAATTAAGGTATTATTATTAAAGCAATTAAATAATATTAAAATCGTATTTATTATGTTAGTCACTAAGTTAATATTTTACATATTAAAATGTAAATATTCTATGCTTGGCTCTCTTAATACCTCTTAATAGACCACTCGATGGTTGTCATCAAAGTGATCACTACTATAGAAGTCTGAGGTGTCCATGTTGGGTGGTAGTCAGTGTCCGAATGTTGTGTTGGGGAGAGAACGATTATCAGACCATTAGTACGTGGTTTGGATTCCACTTAAAGAGCATATTTGGCTATCAGCCTCTTTCTGAGGAACAATCGACATTACGTAGTAAGAATGACTAAATTCGTTCCTCTACACTAATAAATCTCATTTTCCCTTCATATTTACTCTTATACCTATGATCTGAGTCTTATCAATAAATAAACTGTTTATTACATACAATGAGGAATAGTTCTTTTTTTATTGACAATAATTAATTGTCAATAAAATGTTCACAAACAGTATGATAATTCCATATAATGACAATGACATGTTCACCACACAAACACATTACATTTATGGTACATTCTTAAATAACGCTTTGCAAGGGAAGTCTTGCAGTGGTGTGTTTTTGCTGCCTTCTCCATATGAATGTGTTTACATAATACTCTCTGTGTGTTACATAGATATATAAATATAAACAACTAGTGCTTTACATGTTAACTTATGATTTGTTTGCGATACATTTATGTAACTACGTATATTATTAAGGTTAAATATATAAAAATAAAAAACCTTCTGTAATAACTCTGGATAGTTTTCTGAATGGCTTATTAGTTTCAGTATTCAATCTAATATTTTCAAAAAAGTATTTTTCTGGTGGTTTAACGTTATAATCAATCAATTATTTTCAAGTAGAAGCCGATTTCCTTTTGAAATTTACTCTGTCGATTATCAATAGTCAAGCTGTGCCGGGGAAGAACCTGCGCTACCTCTGACGCTAACGGCCACACCGGCTACAATCTGTCGCTGGCAGTAAGAGGAGAAATGTAACGTAATTTTAGTTTTCGTCTTAATATATGAAGGGGACACATAAATATACGACCTAACATTACTGCTTACTTCCTGTGACAGATGGCTGACCTATCTTAATTTTCTTAGCACTTCAACACTGTCTTATATTAATGAATAATTGTAAAACTATGACATGAGCCTTACAACTAAGCGAGTCCTTTTTGTTCCTTGAAATTTCTAAGCCAGCGAAATGCTAGTCACGTTACGAGAAACCCCTCCCCCCCAATCTGAGTAGGCCAATTATGTGACGTCAGTTGGAAATAAGAGAAATGATATGGCTGGCATTGTAATCCAAATGAGTTAATTGATTTATACTGAATTATACTGTTATAAACATGTAATACGACGCGTTATAACTTTTTGACTTTGTTAACATTATCGTCATAATAAATATATTATCATAGTAATGTATAAAATGTATTTTAAACCTAAACATGAAATAATATTTAATGGATTACTAGGTAGGTAGCTGAAACTATAAGTAAATGTAATTTAAACAAATTATCATATAACATTAGTAACTTTAATAATAAAAAGTCAGTAATGCATAAAATAAACCAACTCTGTCAAACATATTTTAAATGTGGATTTTATTATATTTTTGTCACTATTTAAAGGAATGACCGTTTTTATATGTGAATCATTCAAACAAATTTACTTTTAATTGTGCATAAACATAAGTTTATGCTGTATTTGTTTGAAGATTCCACTAATCTCTAAGTCCTCAAAATGCCAATGACATTTTGTTTCCAAGTGTTGAAAATAGCCGTGGATAGCACACATGCAACACTTGAGAAATGGGGCTAAACTGGTTGAGTGTGAGTTTAGTCACACAGTCAAGAACTGTATTCTACATTAAACATCTCTAGACACCTGATTATCGGGTAAATGACTCAACAGTAAAAGCAACTAAACTGCTCTCTCAAATGAAGGTTTTATCCTCAAATTTTAACATAACAGAGGAAAAAGAAATAGAGATCGTTTCATTGTGGTTGCAGAGAACTTGAGGAATTGGGAAGAATAAAAAAGGGAGTGACAAATAGCTGGCCTTACCATCATATGATAAACTGAACAAATTTCGACACACTTACACGATACATTTGTAGATAAAATAAATCACAACAGTTAGAAGAATGACCCAAAGGAAGAATAAAAATAAACCTATTCATAACTTGAACATAGAACCTTATTTCCATAAAGTGCGCTAATTGGATAATTAATAGTTTGTAATTAATCTGCCTGGGTTACTGTTGTGTCACGTTCAACAAGCGCCACTGCTATCAAACTCCTGTAGTCTACGTTTTGTTCCCACGCTAATTAATTGCACTTAATTGCATTCAGATCGTTAGCATTGTGAGTGTACATTTTAAAACATTACGTTAAATTAGCTTAATCAGGAAACTGGAAGTAGGTTTTGGTATTTGTATTGCTACTTCACTTGCAATTAACGCAATATACCTTTATGTTTAAAATAAATAAGTATTCATAAATCATGCACTGTTCTTTAAGTGGAATTAAAGAATAAGAGGAATATAGTTGTTGAAACATTAATAGAACTACAAACTACACCTATACTACACCTCATTCTACTTAAAAATACACTTCATACTGACATTACATTTATAAATACTACCAAAATATAACTAATAGTTCCTTAAACTAAACACATCGATATATGCCTACATTCTAATACAATAGAAAGTTGACTAGTGAGCTAAATTTTTCCAAAAAAATTAATTCAAGTTTATACGTATTTAGAATTTTAATATCCGTGTCTTTCCTAGTATTATTTTAATTTAAAATTTATAGTAGTATAAAAAACTAAAATAAATTAAATTAGGAGCCAACATTACTTATACAAATTTTAATAGTTCAAACGAAAAAGTACAAGTTTCAAACACGGTTAAGACAAATCTCCCAAATATTCAAATAAAGTATATTTAAATTTCAATAAGATGGTTTATTAACGATTAAATTCTACACTTCTATATTTTATCATCTAACACATACTGTCGAGATGCTTCCAAGCGCTGGTTTTATGGAACCTTTGAGGGGCTTTATACGATCCGTACATACAGTGTGCTTAGTGATTATCTTCTGCTATTTATACGCAGGCAATAATAATTTAAATATGTATTCCCTATCTGAAATTTGAACAGTTTATATCTCGGGCGAAACGAAGTTAAAAACAACTCTATTTAAGTGTTAAACATAGTACAATAGTAGCTTTAGGTAAGCGTGGAATCAACAGGTCTTTCATTCACTCCCTACCATTACTTGTCATATTAAACGTAAATATTTATATAACATTTACCGCCATTATATGTTTTTATGTACTTTAGCTATTTATTTATTATAGACGTTTTTAATACTATATTTTTAATATTATTTAATATATTCCTAATGTCATTGGTGATAAAGCAAATTAATAATATTTTTAATGAATGTTGGAAATTTTCACTACTTTTGTTAGGTTATGTTAGGTTTATTTATGTTATATTATGTTTGGTTAGGTTTAGTTATGTTATCTTAGGTTTATTTTGGTTATGCTTGGTTTGCTTAGTTTATGTTAGGTTTGTTTAGATTATGTTAAGTTTAGTTATGTTATGTTAGGTTTAGTTTAGTTATTTTAGGTTAACCTAAGCTATGCTTATGGTAGTGAATTAACGGAAAATATGCGGAAGACATATCGGATCTCATATCTGAAGAAGTTAATATAATTTCCGGGCCGCTAGTGATAGATTCTATGTAGGGGTGTTGTAAAAGGAGCTTTCTATTGGCTGATAGAAGAAAGAGGGAGGAAGGTTTGGCTTGTGCTTGCCTCGGTTATTCTCTAAGAAGTGTTCCTAAGTGACCCGTACTCCGTGCTCCAGATGGTCGTTCTTGCACGCTGAAGATATTCCTTATTGTTGTTTTGTTTAGTTCCTTCCTTGTAGAGATATTTACTTTTTTCTGATCGGATATCGAGCAATAGTTGAAAATATATAATTGCTTAGATGGAATCAAATAAAAACTAGTAATGTAAAGAACATTTCAATCAGTTATATTAAGATTTTTGAAGATTTTATTTTAAAGGCAATAAGAAAGCTCCCAATTTCGAAAAAAACATCTGGTAAGTAATAATGGTAATATTTAATTTATAGAAGAAAACAACTAATTACCAAAGAACTTTTCCATTAATATTTCCTTTCCAATAAGGATATCCAAGAACTACCCATTTTTTCACAACTAAACAATAATGGGGACCTTTGTATTTGTATGATAATACATAGATTCAATCTATGTTTGTAGCATAATTAGTGCAAAGCTTTTTGTGTTAAATTCAACAATTGGTATTCAGGGCTCAATACAAACAGGGAAGATTGGAGTTTTAAGAGGTTTAAATGTGTAACAATATACAAGTAATCAGAATACATGTTTCGTTTGCTTTATTTGAAAAGGAATATCCTGTAACTAACATCTTAACTTGCTTTAAGAAATAAGTCTTTCTTTAAGGAATGAGTTCAGATATATCTTGTTTCAGATTTTTTATTTATACCTTATACTTGTTAGGAAAGAAACAAATAAACTAAAAAAGTTGCAAAAACTCGTAATTAATTAAATATATATACAAGTTACTTATATATACGAGTTACTTATATATACGAGTTACTTATATAAACGAGTTACTTATATATACGAGTTACTTATATATATACGAGTTACTTATATATATATACGAGTTACTTATATATACGAGTTAATTATATATACGAGTTACTTATATATACTTATATAACCAGTTAAGCATCATATCCCATTAATATTTTTAATGAATGGCCAGAAAAGTGTCGCCTAGGAAGGTCTTTCTTTTTATTCATTACCTAACTATATTTTTATCCTTCAATATTGTACTTAAAATAGGGAAATTTAGTGAATATTTACTATGTTAAATGAGAATTTGAGGATCATTGATGACGTTGCTTATTTTCAGACGAAGGAAAGAAAACCAAAACATAGTTCAAGAAATATAATACGTAGTAGTGGGAAATAGTATATTTCATAACAAGAGTGGAAAGTGGGGTTTTGCATGTTCGATACCATATGTTTGAAGTGCGAGACTTGTTGAGCACTTCAAATGGTCGAGAACATACAAAACACTTTCACTCGAGTTTTGAACGATACTTTTCACTACACTACGGAATAAAAACTCATTTTTGGAATGTTAACTGTTTATTAAATTAGAAACATGTTTTAAAAACAGGTGTTGTTGACTGTGGAAAATTTTCGGTTGTAAACAATGTTACTTTCGGTAGTAAACAACAGACAGCTGTTGAAAATATGATGTTTCACAGGTTGTAAACACATAACGAAAACAGCTGAACTCATAGTAGTGTAGTGAAAATAATGTTATAGAAAATCAATTCATATCAAAATGCTGAGTTAAATGAAAGACATATTGTATTTGTAAAACCCAACACGAACAGCTTAAAATCACACAGTAAAACATTTATCTTAATTGCTTTGACTTTTTAACAATTAGAAACTAATGATCTAAGTATTTTTACGCAATATTT